>WTSP01018426.1:4729-43852 GCA_025331215.1 Actenoides lindsayi | reverse complement strand
TGTATTTGGTTGTGTACAGTAGTGATAATTTCTCTATTTTATTTGCTTGGCTCCTTTCATTACTCTGCAAACATTATATGAAGACTGTTATCAGTCAGTTCGCTCAAAGCAATGTGGTTTATTCTGGCTTTTTTAGGATTGATTGCATAACAAAATGTTATTTGTAGTATTAATTTGAAATTGAAAGCGGTTAAGAATCTTCCAAGAATAATACCAAAATTTTGCTCTTCTCAAAATACATATGTTGCCTGAAATGCTTTTTGTTAAATGCTTTTGAAGAGAGACTAGCTGGCTTTTATTCAACAATTTGAAAACCAATATGTTTTTTTTAAGGCCATCACTTTAATGAACCAGAGTTTGTTATTGCATTAAGAAATTGAGATGGTTTTGAAGAGAAATACTAAATTTAGCCAACATTAGTTTAAACTTCCCTTAGAACACTGAAATAAAATGAACTGGAAAAGCTCCCAAAATGTAAGACACGCTTGAAAGCACAGATTCACTTGGTGCCTTTCTTATTTTAGGACATCATGGTGTTCAAAAATACTGGAGAATCTTCATGAGAAACTGATAATAAATTGAAGTAAAACTTCCTGCAGGAACATATGCATTATTTTCAGAAATTCTTTTTAAAAATACTGGACAGAGAGTATCTCAGTTGGTGAATATAGTGTTGTGAAGTGTCTGAAGAGCTCACTTCTAGCTTAGTCCCAAAGTGAAATGGAAAAACTTGCAAAAAATCAGGCTTTTTGACATTTTGTAAAAGATAATGGTTTCTCGGCCAGCCTCTAAACTTGTAGTTTGTCCTGGTAAGGATTTGTTTCTTACAGTGAGATGTGGAGAAGAGAGACAAGTCTTGGCTTTACTGAAACTCTGGAGCTGGTTCATCATTGTCATTTGTGGCCTATTCTTCTGGGTTTACCTTTGTTGTACACTTGTTTCAAGTATTTTCCATTTATTGTTCTTCACAGCAGTAAACAGTAGGGTAGAAGTAAAGGAAAAAATATTTCTTTAATTAGGATCTGTACTAGATTTTTTTTGAGGAGGAAGGTTTCTGGTTTTAGCTTTTCCCCTAAAAGCACAGACCCTCAAAGAATGCTGAACTAATGTTGTTCTTGCAAAACAAAGGATAATTAAATCTTATTTTCTGAATATAAGCAAAATTGACTGGAAACTTCCATGAAATAAATGCAGCCACTGGGTGCTAAATTTAAAAATGAAGCATATATTCTTCCTTCGTTGCATCCATGTCTAGGTCTAATACTGTAATTTAAAAAACCTAAATTCCTAAAATATTTTTGAATAGTGTCTGCTACCAAGCAGGTCCTACAAAGTGCTTAATTTTATTATTTTCTGTGATATTTTCTTAAGCTTTTAAAATCAGACTGTGGAATTATGGAGTTTGCTTTTATTGCAGATGCAGAAATCTTAACCTGCAGGTTGGTATGAAATTTTCCATCAGATAGCCATTTATTTATGTTTCATACCTTAGTTAGAAAGGTCTCCTAGATGTACTGGCATAAGAACATACAGGATTTGTGTCACGGTTTAGAGTCAGGGCAGCCCCTCAGACCTATAACAGACGCTCTCTGTTAACCCCCCTCCCTCCCCAAAGGGGAAGAGAAAGAGAATAAGGGAGAGAGACTTAGCGATTAGGAAAGGAAACTAGAACAGCTTGAATGAAAATGAAATTAGTAATAATAAAAATGGAATATATACAAATATATACAAAACCAGTATCGAACCCAACTCCCCTGATGGTAATTACATCACCATCACCACTGATGCTGTGGAGCAGGCACCGGGGGAGTCCAAGACTGGACCCCGCAGCAGACGGGAGCTGTGTTCAGGAGCTGAATTCTGGTACCGGGTTCAGAAACACACAGACCGGATTGAAGGCAGAACGGACAGAGTCCTCCTTGGATGCTCCGAGGAAGGAACCGAAAGAAGACCCGAGCCAAGCCAAGAGGGGAGAAGAGTTCAGGGACCCTTCAGATCCCTTAGCTCTATGCCAAATATGACGTATATGGGATGAAATACATGGGATGAAATACCTCCTTGGTCAGTTTAGGGTCACCTGTCCTGTCCACTCCTCCCTGCAGGTGCAGCCTTTCACTTTTCTGCACCCCCCAATGTGGTTCACAAGATCCAGCAGTGGCCTTGGTCTGCACACCAATCCTTGGTAGTAACTCTAAATGTGGGGGTTTATCACTACTAGAAGCAGACACTGTCTGCGAAAGGATGCTGGTAACTTCAGAAAATGCAGTTAGTTAGCCAATTCTGAGCTGGAAAGTAAGATCACTGAACAGAATTAGTTCTGTTATGACTCAAACCAGGACAGTGACTGCAATCATGAGAGACATGTACCTGTCCTCCAGTCTTGTTTTTGAGTGGTTTCTCTTTTAAATATTTTCATGTCAATGATGTGACCTGTAAAGAGGAGCATCATTTGTTTATAATTAGAGTAGACTCAGTATAGAAAGTAGTAGGGCAAGTTGTTTCTATATTCTCCATATCTGTTGTTTATACCTAGCCCTTAGCAGGCATCTGTATTTAGGGAGTTCACCATTCATTACTGCTCATTAGTTGGTCTCTTTACTAAAAGTGCTGACAAGGGACCCAATTAGTGCTGGCTGTGGTTGTGGTCTGGTTTGGTTTTTTTTTTATGGAGGCACCTGTTCAGCCCTCAAGAAGGCCAAGACATACCTGCTCATTTCACACAGGGCATTGGGCTACTACCAGATGATGATGGTAAATGATGATTAGCCTTCATTGTCCTGCTCTGTACTTACTGTGAGAATGAAAGACATAATATTCATTACCATCTCTACACAGCCTAGAGAATTTATTGCTAGTGCAAAAGTGCCCCTCAGGGCTATGAGAGCTTTCATTTATTATCCCTACAAGAAAGACAGCATGAGCAAAGACCATATTACTACCATCGTCAGTAAGCCTCAATCCTGCATTGAGGGGTTGAAAGTGAGAATACTTTGATTGGAGGTCTTTCATTTTCTGATGCATTTATTTCAGGACCTTCTGAAAGTGTTGGAAAGAGAGATAATTAGCAGTAACAGTCATGTAATTTCTGTTCTGGTGGACACTTGTCCAAATAAAATGAGCCAATGGTCATGAAGGAGCTGCTTTTGTGTGAGCCACTGAAATTAACTGTGATTTTACTGTATTTCAATTATTCCTTAACACACGGCCTAAGATAGATTCGTGACAACTAAAAGTGAGGCAATCATTCTAACTGTACATCTTTTTATATCTCACCCTCATATTTCAGACTTCACTGTTAGATGGAATTTATGCCTCTCCAGAGAGCTGACTGTACTTTTACTATCTTAGTCTTGTGGCAAAAACAATGTCATCACTTTCTGTGCCTGTAACTTTTCTTGTTTGCACAAACTTCTTGAGACATTTGGTTGCTAATGATCTCTGCCTTTGGATAGTGTTATATTTGCTGAAGATCACAAGATATAGTGAAAACTAAAGTATGAGTGAGAGCAGATTTGTTTTCTGAGCTTTCTTATCTCTCATTATTTCACACATCTAAAAGGAGGGGAGCAGTTCCAAATTGTAGGGGAAAATATATTAACCATGTTTGAACTGCAGTTCTTGCAAATAAACCTGAAATAAAATATATGAACTGAAGCAGAGTTCATTGAAACTTTTTTCCTTCAGTTATATGTCATGCTGTATTTGATATACCTTACAACTACTCTCAGTATTCTTAAATCTCACTAACAATGATCAAAATGTGCAACAATTATCTTATCTGGAAAATGAGAAAAAATGAGCAATGCTTAGGAACAATACAAAATATTTTTTAAAAAATCATACTTAACATTGTTCTTCACACAAATTAGGATATGATCCACAGTATATAATACTTCAGGTATTTTAAGGTCTTGATTTCACCGCTCTTGATAAGGAATCCTTCCAAGAATTCAATGCCTCTTAAAGCTGGTAATTACACAAGGCCATATAAAGGACACCCTAGACCTCTGTTTACCTAGTAAATTTAAGGTTGTGAAAGTTTTAGAAAAAATGCACACTTTATACCTGCTTTTCTTACTAAAGTATTAATTTTGCACTTTCTTCAGCATGTTTTAGTGTTGGACAACATTAAGGATAGGCTTACTATGTTCCTTTGGCTTCTTTAATTTGTAAGACTGGCAGCCAAGTGGGCAAACTGCATTCTGAGATGCATTAAACACACTTTAACCAGATGTCAGAAGAGGTGGTTATCCCACTGTTTTTGGTGTTGGTGCAGCCTTGAGTACTGTGTGCACTTCTGGGCCTCACAATTTAAGAAAGTTGCGAAGGTCCTTGAATGCATCCAGAGGAGGGAAACAAAGCTGGTGAAAGGGCTGGAAGGCATGTCCTGTGGGGAGCAGCTGAGGACATTGAACTTGTCTAGTTGGAGAAAAGGAGTCTGAGAGGTGACCGTATTGTGCTCTACATCCTCCTGAGAAGGGGAGGTGGAGAGGGATGTGCTGATCTCTTCTCCCTGATATCCAGTTATAGGAAATGTGAGAATGGCTCAAATCTGTGTCAGGGGAGGTGCAGACATGACATTAGGAAACTTTTATTTACTAAGAGGGTAAAGGCTGTTACAGGTCCCTTCCAACTGAATTAGTCTAGTCTATGTTTCTGTTTCTGTATTATTATTTTTTTTTTTTTTAGAAAACCCACAAGGAGAATCATGGTATTTTTGGCTTCATCCATCATACGTACGTTGTGCCAAAGCCAGATCCTCAGTGGAATTAGGAAATAGCTCAGTGAAATTCTTCTCTCTGCCTCCTGGGGGGAGACATCTGCACAGCCACTGCAGCACTGAGTTTCTAGGAGTGTCACGCGTTTGCAGCAAAGCAGCCTTTGGTGCATGGAGCTTGCCTCAGAGGCAGTTTCAGACTGCCTGTTGGCTGGCTGTACTCTGACACACCAAACTTCACAACAAATGAAGTCATCTAGAGCCTTGACAAGCAGACAGGCTTTCAGGATAGGTGGGATTCTTTTTCCCTAAGAAAGAGTTTCTGGTTACTTATGGTGCTCTCCTCCCACTAAATAAGGCATAAGAACTTTCCTGCCGTAGAATGTAAAGGGAGAGAAAAGCAGAAAGCGAGAAGAGAAGAGAAGAGAAGATAAAGCCCCTGAGCAAAAGCTCACTTAGAGTATTTATTTTTTCATTAAATCCTGGCAGCTACTTTAAGAATTAAAATATTACTGGTCTTCAAATTTTATAACTGACTACCCTGTGAATTTAAAAGCATTTGGGGAGGGGTGAATAGTTCATTAGCTTGTTCCCTCAATGACACTTCCAAATGCTTTCCTTATGTTGACCTCTATTTTAAATTTATGGGAATTACTTAAGTGTCAAACAAGCTAAGTGGTGCATTTCATTAATGAAAAATTAATGGAGAAGACCTTGGGCTAGTTTGCAGTACTTGTTTACAATACATATAATTCATTAGAAGAACATCAGTCAAGCAAAGACCCTGCATGGCTGGTGTTGTAAATGGGACTTTATTCTCTTTTTTCCAGTTAATGAAAGTATGAGGCAGCGAAAAATACACATAAAAGAGATTTAATGAGTCTTTGGAAAAGTGTTAAAATAGGGAACACAAGTCATAAATTTCAATTACTAACTCTACTCCAGCCATGCTTATTAGTGTATAAAATAGATATCAGTTCATAAAAGGATGAAAGTATTTGTGACAGACAGCGGCCAACTGACTTGCAGAAATTTGGCACTATAGTCTACTGGTTAGAATAAGGGACTGGGGAGAAAGTCTTAATGCTCCCATGTTGTCTCTGCCACTGAGGTGAAACATAACCATTCTATGATTCTGTGACCTTAAAGCAAGTAACTTGTCCCCACAAATGGTGCTGCTTCTCAAAAACTTGTTCTGTTCAGAAGCTCCTCAGGGACAGCCTTCAGAGAGAATCTTACTCTGTCCTTGTACGTAATGAACAGTATGGGTGACTGAAAAATCAAAGTCACACTTCCATGCAATGTGAAAGGCATAGTTTATTATCTCAAATGAAAAGCTGTGCACAATTGTACAGTTCAAATGTATTCTCCAGTTTAAATCAGGCTACAGCTACCCATAGGCTTTGGCTCAGAAATGAAACAAATCTTTTCTTTAAAACACTTTTCATCATAAAATAGGTGGAGTCTTTTAAAAATACTTTCTTGCAAGCACACTAATGCCAAAACCACCATCCTAGATTAAACACAGATACTAATAATACAGCAAGCTTTAAGTCTATTTATATGATGCAGTTCTCCCCATTGAGGTATAGGTATGTTTATCAGACAATTGATCCACACTGCACAAGACAGTGAATCCCAAGTTATAAACAGTATGGTATAGAACAATTCAGGCATATGGATTTGTAAACATGAAGTATCCTGACACAGAATTGCTGGGAGGTCCAGGTGGTCCTCTTTCTTCTGCTCCCTGCTTAAAAGGAGGGCAAAAATGTATATAGTTTGGAACATGCTATATGATAATGATAAAATGACTTTGTAATAATGTGCTGGTAACAAATTCACATATCACTGTGCTGAACACAGAATTTCATTTTTTGAGTGTAGAACGTCCCTATTGTACTTCAGACTTTCTACAAAATATAAGACTAAGAGTATAAGAAGCCATGCCTTAGTTTCCCTGCCTGTAAAATGAGAATAATGGTAATTGTAAAATTGTTATTTATCCTTGGCACTGCTTGCATCCAATCACTGAACTATAATCCCAGTTCTCATAACAGAGTTACAAACTTCTTATCTTTGTAGGAGAATGCTCTCAAATGCTCTGAGCACCTGACTACCTTCAGGCCTGCTGGGGCTCGTTGGCTGTCAGTTTTCCAAGCAGAGCATTCAGATCAGTCGGAACAAAGGAATAAATGAGGAATGAAAGTTATGGCTTTTCTGGCTTTCTATCGGCAGTGGATTAATAATGTAAAGTACTCTGCAAGACAATTTATTTGTTTTTGCTGAGATTAAATGGAATCACTTGGAAAATTACGTGGGTTTATTATGATAATAACTTTCATACAGTGATAACAAATATAAGTGCCATAATATCATCCAAATCAGTCCTTAATGGTCACAAGTGCTGTTTAATGTCCTTAAATCAGATTGAGAATATCAGATCTGAGGATTATTTTGTTTAATAGTACTAATAAAAACAACAAGAAAATATCCAGATGCTGATTATATTAATCATAAGGGGAGGAGACCGTAATTATGCAGTACATTGAGACAGAACTGAGCTGACGTTTGCAAGGTTTTTTCCAACACAAACCAGTTGACTTAAAAAGCTTTTGAAAGAAACTTTTTCTTTTCCTTTACCAGGCTTCAAAAATTTGTTCAGAATGAACCAATATTTGGAAATAGACCAGCATGAGCTGTATTTTTTATATATCTATATATGTTGCAAGACTGCAGTGTCCCTGTGTTGTGAACAAATCCATTTAGCTGTGAAAGACTGCAGTATGTCCTATTCAGAAAACTGGGATCAAAATGTTAAAAAATTCCAGTAAATATGAGTTCAATAAGGCCAAGTGAAAGGTCCTGCATCTGGGTCAGGGCAATCCCAAGCACAAATACAGACTGAGTGATGAGTGGATTGAGAGCAGCCCTGCAGAGAGGGACTTGGGGGTACTGGTGAATGAAAAGCCTCATATGAGATATTATTCCTTTCAGACAAAGATTAAGTTTCCAGAAATGAGAGGATTGTTGAGTTCAATCCATTAATTCTGTTCTTAATTTGTAACACGCTCAACAAAGTACCAGTGAGTGACAGTGTGAATTTTCATCACGTTGTTGGAGCCACCAGGTGACCAACAGACCTGTAACCAACAGGCTGTTAGTTACATGGACTGGGAAAAAAAGGTCTAGAGCTTCAAGACCATTCAGTCATGAGTGATTTTGTTGATATCATAAAAGGAAGCTAGTCAATAAAGCCTAGAAGTTAACATAATCATTATTGAAGATGACTGGAGATACAGCTGCATCTCTTTTTTGTATACTTGATGCCTGATACCACCCAGTACTGAAAAGAAACAATACTGTCCAAGTGTTTTAAAACTGTATCGGAAAGAGATTAATTGACTGGCGTCTGGCTGACTTACTAGTTCACTTAATGGCTTATGTCTTGTCCTTTTTCTAGGATCTCTGATTTTTGGCAGAATCTCAAAGTTAATTTAGAATCATCTCATTAATCTCTCAAATCAACACATGAATAAGAACATGCATTTTAAGACATTTTTGTCATTTATATTGATTAAAGACTGATAGACACTACTTGTATCAAAGACATACTAATCTGCTAAATTAAATCCTAAAGTTTTCTTCCTTTGACTATGATAATTAAAGAATGTTTCATAGGCACTGGGAGTTCCTAATTCAACACCTAAACAGGAAGCTGTCATGCAAATGCAGTGTCAAAGTTCAGAAGACCATTATAAAATGAAAGGAGAAAATATTTTGTAGTCTCTCAGAATCAGGCACTGAGATCCTAATGTAGTAAAGGTAAACTTCTGGTTAAGTCAACAGTATTTTTCACCCACTAAAGGTTTAAGAGCCTGGCACAAAAAATCTGGAAATGGTTTCCAGAATGAATAAAATTGCTATGAAGTGTGGGGACTAATTTTCTCTTACCTGCTTTCTGGACTTCTGGAAAATATTTTGTGGGTTTTTTAGTCTAGAATTTTCATTACCTTCAGGAACTACATAAGAAAAAAAAAATGCAGAGTACACCACAGCTACACACTACACAACTGTAGGTGGTCTGTGGACATATTTCTTCTTTATTGTTACAATTTGGACTGATTTGTGGAATAATATTCTTTTGAAGTCAAAATATTTATTAGAGAAATCAAAAAGTATAAATACTGATCTACACAGCATTTATTCTAATGTGATTCTCCTTGTTAAGCATGAACCATATGCCATGCTCTATGCAGGACTGAAAACCATCTGATGGCTGGTAGATATGCTAGAGGATAACATGCAAGAATACAAGACTGGAAGTTATGTTGTGGGTGGAGGGTATCTACTGCAATCCACTACCATTTCATCAACTGCATCTTAGAAGTAGCTATATGGGTTTTTAATGGTACTTCTCTCTTTAATGTTGTTCCAGAAACTCACTTTTTTCTCTGATGATTAGTATCTGCATGCCAGCCCACACATTTATTCAGATAAAAGAGAGAGAGCTAGTGGGTCAAGGACAATTTGTGAAAATCATAAAGGTCAGATTTAATATTTTCCACAATTAATTGCCCAACTTCATTCTAGTGATTCAGCTGTACTGGCAAACTTTGTAAAGTGCATTTAGGCAAGGAAGTGCTTATAGCTATTTTTGTTCGATGTATTTCACATATGCACTTCAATGTAAAAATTAGAAAAGCACAAAAGGAAATTTTATAGCTCTTAGATAAGGAAACAATCATTCCTTTTTTTACTCCCTCTGGTCTCCTGAGATTAAAACCAAGTCTCACCCTAATTTAAGTATGTTTTTATCAGTCAGGTTTGAGAGGATTAACCTTAACTTGTAGAAGGTTTCTCCTTGTGATCTCTCTTTCCTCTTTGTGACCTATTAGGGAATACATAAAATAGCTCCAATATTTGATACGACATTCTTCTTTTGAAACTACGATTTATCGTGAGTTATTTTTTGCCTAGTGGAGATAAATTCCACCCATTATTTACTTTATACAAACAGTAAAACATTTTGTGTACTTCACTGTCACCTTGGAGCGTGTTTTATTACAATAATTGTTAGAAATGAAAGCAAAGAAATAATGGAAAAGTTCATACTCCTATATGGTTATTTTTTTCTATTCTGTCTTACACAGTGTGGCTCACTCAAGTGGTAATGCAAATGTCCTAAAACCCTACAGATCTTAAAGTGATCTTGTGATCTCCATCTTACATTCAAACGTGAGGGACGTGAATGAGTTTGGTGTAAAGAATAGTTATGCCTTGGCAGCATTACTTTGTGCCAGTGAATCACAAGTCTCTGTGAACTAATCAAAAGGATACTATTGCTTGAATATGTTGAATGCTCTGGCTCAATTCCTTCCCTAAAGGGATGCATTTCAACTTCTTTTTGCCCAGCTCTTGACTGTAATCTGTTCGATATGGTCCATTACATGTATATAGCTTATATCTGAATCTGAGTGATTACTGAGAAAAGCTTATGCTGTTGGACAAGATTCTTCTGCAGCTGAATTACCTTTTATTGCTCTGCAGGATTTCTACAATGCTTTTCCATTAGTTCCAGATGGTCAATAAGACAAGTTTTATGTTATTTGCAGAAGCATCCAAACTTGGCAGTAGGATAGACCAGAGCAGTTCAGCCACATTTGCTAATTCTCCTGTAATACAATTTGAGATGCTATAGGCTGTGAGAATAGGTTTAACATTTGCCTTGATTTTTAAGGGAGGTACTGTACTGATAACCTACCTTTCTGCCCTATGAATGGGTTGCTCCTGGAAGGGAGAAGAATCCCGTTGACCAGAGTACAAGGATGATATGTGTGTTTTGAAGTTTAAAGTCGCAGATCAGTGAAACTGTATGTGGAAGCTTTCATATCTATTGCTTGTGGTGATTCATATCTGTTGCTTTTGGTGATTCATATCTATTGTTTTTGCTCACCTCCAGTGATGCTCACTGTAATGCATGTCCATCAGGAACGCTATTCATGGAGGTCTCCAAAGGGAAAGGGCCTTCAGGTGGAAGTGACTTCCAAAATTAGTGAACTAGAAGAAAAACTAAAACAGCAAATGTTTTCATGCCTGGACCACATTTAAACTATAATTACCCCACAGAAATCTCACATATTATTCTTTTTTTTCCCCTACAACACGTTGTGGTCACTTTTGATTTCATAGAAAAGCCCATGATAAACATTCAGTATGACTTGTGGCATAGTAAAGAAGAACTTGACTCTGCTTTCTTTTGTTTCTCTGATGTATGTTTCAGATGACTTTATATAAAGTGCTTTGCAATCAAGTGAATTTGCCTCTATTTCTGTAAGAACTTTACCTCCAGACAGGAAATCTCAAATTTTTCTCCAGATGAACAGTGTTATCAATATTACTTTTCACAGGATGGCATAAGATTGCACAGCTACAGGAAGAAATTGGCCTAGCAGCAGTTTACCTAGCAGGGAGGTGTGAGAGTGACACCAAATCACAAAGATGTGAGTAATATGGAGGAGGTGTGATGTGGTCTCTTTGAAAAAATAGGAATTTTGAGGTGACCCCAGCTTGAACTAACTTAAATTATGGAGTACATACTCCAGTACATAAAATAAGGAAGACAGGTTTTCTGTTACTGGCAGGAAACATGGAAAAAATAACCTGAAAATGAGCAACTCGGGAACAGACTTTCAGAGAATGTGATTTCATGTAAAGGAGTAATAAACGTATGATAAAATGTTGCGAAGGTAGGTGACTGGAACTAGAATAAGCAATACATTAAAAATAGAACTAGATGAAATTCTTACCAGACACGTCACAGGAAAAGAGAAAAATAGAAAATAGGAATGTGAAAATGAGGACATAAAAGAAAAAAAATGGAAAGACCTACATTCCTGGATTGCCATTGATTTTATTTTTTTTTTTTCTATTGTATAATGATTGTATTATTTTTCTGTAAGGACAGAAGTTTACACTGAAAGAAGCTGCACCACTGTCAACTAGCAAATCTTTCCAATAGAAGATTAGAAATGGGAAACAAGTTAAAGGAGTGGGGGAAATGACAGTAGGAGTTGTAGAAAATGAAACCCAGGGACATGGACTGTGAAGAAACTGTGTAGTATTTATTGAGTACCTGTGCTGTTCCACTTACCAGTTACCCTTTCATATTTCCCTTGGTGGCAGAAGCTGCGGCATGTGTGTTTAATCAAGAAATGAGGTACATTTTCCAGTGTCGGGAATGGAAGAATAGGAGTAGGATTTCCTTGATTCTTTTAGTTTAGCTATTAACACACTATATGTCTTTCTCTCACCATTCCATCTCTGTGCCTTATTTTCCCTGTCTGGAAATCAGTGTTGATGATGCTTACCCACTTTACAGGGTTGTAGTGAACACTAAGGTTTGCTTGGAGGTACCCTGTCAGAGACAAACAAACAAGTTAAGGATAATTGTCTGTTCTGGCTGATGGAAGTACTGATCTGGAAATAGATACGTTTGGGATTGGTAATCATACTGGAAAAATGTGTAATTTCTGCAACAGTGTTATCTTCCTGGTGCCTTTAAAGAATCCAGACAAATCCACCAGATTCCATCTGCATGGGATGATCTTGCTACAAGACCCTACATTAGTAAAACCTGTTTCTTTAAACATTTAATTTTCCGTAACTTGTCCAGTCCATCATCAGTTCTTTTAAGATTCTGTGTCACAACAACCATGTCTAATCCAAGATTAAGAAAAAATATCTTCAAAGATATTTTTGCAAGAAAGACATTTTTCTAATGATTTCTGTGACTATTGTGATTGTTGTGACTGGTTTTCAGAAATGGGTCATCATGAACATTTTTTATTTATCTGTAGGCACCTGCAGTGATTTCTTCCAGCAGCTAATTTAAGCCAAGTAAACAGGTACTAATGGATTAGTTCTATCACTCTGCTAGTACAGCCCTTTGAGGTTCAACTGCCAGCTAGAACCCAAACCATAGTTTTTTCTTTCCCTTATTTTCTGTTACTGGTACAGAATTTCTGCCTATCTCTTGTTAACATGGGCATACTGTGACTGAATGTGACATCCCCTTTGATTTTCAAATGATAGAAGTTCTACAAGGATGAAAAATGTTGGTTATATAGATGGAAAACAAGGACAAAATATTTATAGTAATTAGTGATGATTAAAAATACTTAGTTGCTTATATTGAGAGGAGTTATACTTCATGTGGTTTAATACCTTTTCAGTTTTGCTTAGCTTTAGGTCTTCTTTTATTCCGCAGCTAATGCGATATAGTCTAGTCAATGAAATTTCTGCCTTACTGGTTACTGAATTGAAATTGATTGAGGTGCCCAGTTTTCTTCATATCTCTAAAGCAAAGTGAAGGGGACTGCAGCAGATTAATATTATAAAAGAATATGCCAGCTAACGTGTCCAATGAAAGGCTTAGGAAAAAATGTAAAATATCAGAAACATGTACATTTCCTCTAGAAACACCAACTGTGCTTTAACTTGAACTCACCTTCTGTCAGATTGATCTTTTACTGTGATTGTTCAGAAACTGTTCTCTAGTGAATAACTTCTTTGTCCACTCTTGTCCTCAATGGACTCCAGAAGCTTTTCTACATACAGGTGAAGAAGTGGTGGGGAAATTAGCAGAAGCTTTGGAATTGGCTCTATTCTGAATTAAAACTAGCTTTTTATTCCTTATGTCAGTAGTGATGAGGAACTTTGAAGTAGCCAACAGCTGAGGTGCTGCAAATACTAGATGACCTTTAAATGTCCCTTCCAACCCAAAATATCCTATTAAAATCCAAAAGCAGAATAAAAAATGCCTTTTTCAACCTCATGAGGCTGCATATCAAATCTTTTCTCTCCTACATCAAAGACCTAAGTTTGTTCTTCAATTATTTGATTAGATTGATTTAACCATGGACAGCTAGACTGTGTCTAGATAAGTTATTCTTACTCTGATAAAGTTTTAGCTGCTCAGAAGAGACTATCATGTCTTAACTCTTGCTTTGTTGTGGGTCTTGCTATATCACTCATTACTCGGGCATGTTTTCTTCTAACCTTGTTTAGGTATGGGAGACTGCATGTAATGTAAGAAGAAGTACAACAGTGAGCTTGTGGAGAAGATTGTGTGTAGGAAGGAAAAATAAAAATAAAAGAATCCTTAAATATTCACTTCAGTCCTGTGTGTTTACTAATGTGTTTATTAATTTTCTCAGAATGCAAAAGAAAGCTCTTTTATAGGCAGATTAACATCTACATCTACTGAAGGAAAACATTCAAGCCTGTAATGGATGTCCATCCTTAAAATTGCTGCACATTTCTCATTCAGGCTCAACATTTTGGACTGCTATGCAGATTCCGGTTTTTATCTCTACCTGATTTTTTTTTTTTCCAATATAACATGTATTTTTGCATTACTTGATTTGTGATATACAGACATCAATTTTATGACTGAGATTTAGTGCTGTGCAAGCACCATTGGAATCCTCTCATGTAATCTTGGTTTTGTTCAGATATGGTTAAGTTCAGAAAGGTTACAATAGAGCAGAAAAGCAAGGGGCTATAATAATTGGTTCAAGTGACTAACATAGGGAACATGACATAGTGAGGTACTTATAACATTCTAATTTAGTAAGAGCAGATTCCATCATTTTAAGACAGTTGTTTTTGTAAGAGAACTCTTCACATCAGGTCTTACGTTTTTTTGTCTTACGTTTTTCCTTTATGTAGGTCTTATGTTTTTCCCTTCTACTTACTGCAAGATGCTAGAGTGTGGAAAGTAGACACAGATAAAAATTATTACATAAAGAGTTACAAATAATTCAACCACAAAAATGAATAGTCTGAACATATAGGAATCTAATTTTTTCTCATTTGTATTGATCTGAAAAAGCAGTAATTACCTTACGGTTATGCCAACAGAAAGATGATTTAACATTCTGATCATCTCTTTTGCAACTTGACATCACTACATATTTTCCTTCTGATCATCCAGCTCTTGTCCACATAGCCAAGATTGGGCTATTTACAAAAGTTTGGCCTTTCAGCATTTGTAACTTCAGTAAATTTTACACAGACTCACAGGTCTTCCTAAGAAACAGGCTTTCGAGACTGCAGTAATGCATTTGTGTATGAGAAAGTGAATGTAGAGGTGGTGGTTTTCCAACCATTATCTATTTGCCATAATCTACAGTGATTCATCTCAACCAAAATGAATGCTGGCTCATTTCTGGGGTCATTCCTCCAGAATTAACTTCTTAACATTTCTGGACAGAAATCTCCAGCCTTCTTGATATATATGTCCATGGAGAAAAAAACCTCAGACTCTGGTGACTTCGAATACATCTTACTGCAGGAGAAGGGAGGGGAGGGGAAGGGAAAACCTTGCATCTCTTTTTGGCATTCCACTTCCTCATATATTTGCCCACACTCAGGTGGGGTAGCTGTGGTTTTTGTACCACTGCCAGGGCTTTACTTTCTGTGTAACTGTGTCTCTCCGTCTCTCTCAGTGTGGCACATTTCATAAATTGTTTAATTTGTCTTAGACTCTCCTTCCCTCTCCCCATAGCTCCCCACTGAGGGCACAGACGGGCTTGTTTGGAAGGAGTTAGTGCAGGTGCCATCCTGTCTTTAATGGCAGGGGGAATTCTGGCCATTAGCAGCTGAATTAGAGATGAGCACAGTAATGGGTGAACCTCAGCCTCCACAGTATAAAGTAAGAAAAAGAAAGAGGAGTGGCTGACTTTTGTTCAGTAGACTGCTTTATAAAGACTAACATAACCCTCTAGTATCAAGGTCTTTATCAAGGCTTTACTGCAGCCATAACAAGACAGGAGCACGTTCAAGAGCTATTTAGCAGTGTGGAGCGACACCAGAGTGCAATGTGGCTTATTGCAGAATTCCTTAGCACATCAGTGCTGTTTCTTTAGAAAGCACTGTCAGATTTCTCACTAAACCCTCTCTCTGGTGGTTTCTGTACTGCCTGCTCTTCTTTCTAAGGCTACAAAAGGTATTTAGTGTGTGTAATTAATAAAACACTTAATCTTCTCTATATTTAAAGTGTTAACCTGTAAATAAGGAAGACAAAGTGTGTGATTTTCTATTATTTCAGAGCTGAAAGTCTTCCATCTAAAGCTTTCTTTATCACTTTCTGTATATCAGTTACTATATCTCTCTGAAGAAAATGAAATTAAAAAACCTACATTTACACCCCTCCCAGCCCCCCAAATCTGGCTCTTACACAAGAATATCAGGAGTAAGTACATAAAAAATGGCTCATATGTTCAATACACTATCTGACAATGCCAGTCTGGGCCCTTCAGAAGAAGAAATGTGATAGCATAGCATTTTCTTTCAAGTTTCATTCCGTAGTTGAATGTGATTTAATCTTAAGCATTTGGATGCTGTGCTAAATGATGAAGTATAAATTAAGAATTAGAGAGAGATTCTATATACCTGGAATATAATTCCACAGCCACATTTGTAGCCATAGAATTGCAGCTGATGTGACAACAGTGCTGATTAAAATAACCAGTCTACCACTTAATAGCACTTTACATTTTCAAATACAACACATTAATGGTTTGATCTTTGCCACACCCCATGGGGTATTTTTCTTTGCATTTCTTACATATGTAAACTGAGAAACTGCACACAGAGGAGACAGACTCTAATTTAAGTTGTTGTTATAACAGCTCTTGATCTCATTGAGTACTGCTCTATGACAGGAATAATTGCTTTCTGCTGATTTTAATTTCTTTACTGAATTCAGCCAGCTCTGGGATCAGTTAATTCAGAGGCAGGTTGGGTAAAGTAAGAAAGGTAAAGAAGTTGGCACTGTCATGAAGTAACTCTTTTCCTAACCCCTTTTCTCTCTCTTTCTTAGGTTGTTCTCCAGTCAGCATAGCAAAGAAATATGTATAATATGAGCCAGTTAAATAAGACATTACTAGTTTTAGCTCCTGAAGCTTCAGCTAGTGCATCGGCCACAGATTTTGCAAGTTACCCTCCTTCCTTATATTACCTCTTGTTAGAACAGTAGGGAGTGAACAGGAGAGGAGCTCTGATGGCTGAGGCAGCTGGGTCATTTACATGGAATAAAAATAAGAGGGTATTATGTTGCTTAGGTACCAGAATTTGTTTTTTTTACTGTAGCTAATGTCTTAGGCAAGGGGAAAAAAATCAAACAGAAAACTAGGCATTGTACAGTAGATGGGGGTGGCTTTTGGACTGTAAAGTGTGTTTTTATTATCTCAAATAAGTAATTGAGGTTCAGCAACTCCTGACAGGAAATGACATGCAGACCAGCCTTGTTTTGGGCTGAAGTAGAAGCATCTGTCATGTAAATTAACTCTGAACCATGCCAGCAGGCTGCATACATTGAAGGGATAATGGGTGGATGATATATTTCATTATCCTAGGCCTTATTTATCTATTTCAATTTTTTTTTAAAGCAGCTATAGTGATAAGTGCCAAATGTCTATACAATAGAAGAACATGATTATTGGAAGAGCTTGAGGCCATCTGAAACCATAATCAGGTACTGAAAGATTAGATGGGGGGGAACAGTCTCAGGCCTGCTTGTACTTATGTTTTCTTCCCCATTTCTACTCAGCTTTGTTCTCCTTTTCTCTATAAGAATTCAACATCATGTTTTGGATGTCCAAGACTAACCTAAAAGGTACTAAGAATTCTCTGTATTCCCTAAATGCTATCTTCCTTTGCTTTCTGTCTAAGTCATCAGGAACTGATGTCCTGGAGGATGTATCTGTATAGTTCAATGAAATGTCCTGAATTGATACCTGAAAATTTGGTATAGCTGGTACTAGAAGCTGTTTATCTGCACTTGTTGGAAATTGCTGTCACAAAACCTTCTGGAAGGGGAAGTTAATGCTTATTTTCATAAACACTAAATAAGTTGATTTAACTCATTCATACTCTCACACCCACAAACTTAAAAATACTAGAATATGTGTGCCTCAGATTGTTTTTGTGCTGCATGGGCAATGAGACATACCAGCTATTGAGTGCTCATTCTGGACTTCTTGTTTGATGAAACTGAATTAGTTTTGGGAATGATCTTTTAAACTTTTTAGGGATCAACAGTTATTATGGGGTTTCCTCTCATTCAGAATCTTGCATAATTCTCCATAAGTCTTAGGCAAGGTTATTGCTCATTGTCCATTTTGTCCTGTTTGTAAAATACGCACAGTCACTTTGTGAACTGAATTAGTACAGCAGCTAGTTAAAAATCAGCCATCACAAACACCAGTTTCCTTATAGCAGTACAGACCTAGTATTTTGCAGATCTTACAAATGGTTAGCCAAAACCACACTGCATGAATCTATAATCTATAGAAATAGCTGAAGCTACAGAAGCAGCTTTTGACCACTAATGTTTGTAGTTATGTTAGAACAGTGTTAGCAGAGAGATAAACCCCTTTACTTTTAAAGCTCACTAATACAGTTATGTGATGCATCTCAGTGAATTATGCAACATTAAGTGTGTCGTCCACTTCTGTCCTCTTAATGTATGTTGCAGGATGTTAGAAGTCTGTTCCAAATCCACATTTTCTTATTTGTACATTATTTCAGAAATGGGAGCAATCATATATCCTAAGCCAAGCAAGAAATGTTGCTATCCACATTAGAAGGGTAGAAAAATCACTGCTTTGAAACATAAGTAAGAGAAGACAGCTGGAATTATTAACAGTTTCTATGACCCATTCATAAATTACTTGAAGGGATGTCCAGAGAGACCTTGCTTTTAAGAGGTGACCAAAATGACCACAGGGAGCAATTACAAATTCTTAAAAGTGAGTAAATCTACCTCAACATTCTGTTTCAAGTTTATGTACAGTGCCTGCCAATGATATATTTTTATATGATGACTGTTACTATACTGATTTCAATAGGATTGCATAGGTAAATCATACAGAAAGATTCAAACTAGTGCAATATTATTCATCAAGAGCAGTACTGTATTTCTCATGTGGGTCCTTTGGTTACTGATATCATGAAGAGCCATGTAGTGTTGAGTCTGAGGTTGGGGATTAAGAATTTGACCCTACAAATTTATTTCTGTGTCCAGGTAATTTTCAGTGCTTTTGGTCAATTTGCTTTATGTTGACTTTGGGGTCAGGTAATATGCATTTTCCTTGAAAAGAAGACTTTGTCATTATGGTAAACATCTGAAAGAAATTTGGTATTTAAAATCAGTATCTTTATTACTGAAAACATTAATTTTACATAAATCCTTATGTGCTGATTTCTTATTATTGTTACTTCTTGGTGTTTCATAGTGTAGCCAGCAATTTCAGAGAAAGAGTTCCAGCTTGCATGGCAAACTATAGTCCCTCAGCAGCATCTGTGATGTGACAGAGGATCAGACTCCCTCTGTATGGAAGTACACGTGTATACTTAGAGATTAATTTACTTTCGCTCTTGTTAACGTATATGTATATACAGCAGCTGTTAAACTGCTCCCAACCTTATACTTTACTGATACTGGAAAGGTGAGAATTCAAAGATACAGATATAGGATCTAAGCTGTGACAGAATGTAATATCTTCTAGTCTTAAGTGTCTTAAAAAAAAAAAAAAAAAAGGTACTGACAATCGGTTTTCTTTTGGGCCTTGGCTGTACAAGAACATAGCAGCTCTACCAGCCTCAAGCTCCTTGCACTGCTGTAAGGCAATGATTCAGTACAGTGTGGGACACATGTGCTTATTAAATCATCACAGATACCTTCTGGTGCTCCAAAGGGGACATGAAATTGCCCTGAATTGGTGGGCAGTCCTCTCCTTGCATGAGGTACTCTTCAGCTGCTATAGGGTCATGGTAGGAAGAGGCGCAGATGGCTTTGTTTTGTTCTTTGTCAGTCACCATGCTGTTCAGGGACCAGCATCAAACCAGCCCAGCTTATGCTGTCATTTCAGAAGTAGCTGAAAGGCCTTAGTAGTTCATTGACACTGGAGGAAAAGGTCTCTCTCCCCTTTCCTACTCTTCTTCACCTTCTCTGTCATGCAGTCCCATCTTTTCCCTCCGTCCAGTGCTTTACCAAAGTAACCCAACTTGCTAAGACATTTCTGTAGGTTAGTTGTCTCACAGTCCTGAAAACTGAATCATCTTGTTGTAAGTCCAACAAGCAGTGCTCTTGGATGTATGTGGGTGGAAGGGAGGGAAGAGGAAGAGGACTCCTTTTCAGCTTGGGGCAGTCCTGTCACTCCATCTCAAGTAAACCCATAGGTGAGCGCTAGGACTTCTGTGAGAGGTTCAGAATGTACAGCACCTGTAGTGTAATCTGCCTGTTCTTCTTGAAGGTGATACAGAAATAGATTAGACAGCATTCTAGAGCTTCAGAGATCAACTGACCAGTGAATGTCCTGCTTCTGTGTTTCTCACACAGTAATTAAGTTACACCCTTCAGCTGAAGACTATCTTCTAGTTTTCACAAGTCTTACCAGGACATGACACTTTGCTCCTTCCTGGACATGTTTTCTACACAGAGATGAATCTGAGATGGACTCTTCCAAACAATCTCCTTAGAGATGATGGGCAGGAGCTAGTGAACCAGAATGATGAGGAAGTAAGAAAATATGCTGTTCAGTTTGTCTCCTCATCCAATAGAGGTAGGTAAGTGTTTGTGGCTTGAAGTCCTGAGAGAACCCCAATGAGTCCTTTCTTCAAATACACTTAGAATTTTAACATATTATGTATTACAAATAAATGCAGTGGACAGTGATTGAAAACCTCTCGGCTTGGCAGTAAGAAAATGCAGCTGATCTACTTCCCATTTAAAATCTTGCTTCTAGAGTTCCTAACTGGTCATTAAGAGCCCAGATGCAGCATTTTGTTTCAACTCAGTCTTAAGTAGCAACTCTTGCACATCTCACTTTGTGAAGAACAGATCTGCTTAACCAAACGCAACTTTGTTTTTGACAAGGTTAGCAGATAAGAGGAGCTGTGCTGACATCTACCTTCACTTCTTAAAGCATTTGACTCCATACCACATGACATTCCAATTAAAAAATTAAAACTATGCAAAATTAATGTAACACATAATAAATAGATTATAATTGGCTGATGGATTTTAAAAAAGGAATTGTAAATGAGGAATCCTTATTCACAGAGGGTATTTCCAGCAGGGTTCCATGGGGATCTTTTCCAGCCTAATACAATTCAGTGGTTTTATTAATGGTTCAGAAGTGAGGAAATCAGTTCCTGTAAAATTTGCAGAGAATACAGTATTAGTGACAGTAAACAGTAGTAAAGTTGGATCAGTTTGACAGATCAATACAGTTCTTTTGGGAAATGGGTCTTGTTTAACCAGCACAAATATTAATGTAGCCAAATGCAAGGTCATGTGTTTGGGAAAAAGGACAATAGGCCACACATTCAGAGTGGGTACTTACTTCCTAGGAAACAGTGACCCTGAAAGAAGTTAGAAGTCAGAGAGTCTGTTTGGCTAAACAAGATGTCTCAGTGTGATGCTGTTGCTGAAAACTAGTGTGACCTTGTATGAATAAGCAGAAAATTACTGAATAGGAGCAGGAAAGCAGAGAATATGACTTTACATAGTGATGTGTTCTTATGGAGTCTTGAAGGAGTGCATTAAGTGCATCCCTGATTTGGGAGTTAAGCCTATACTGTAGGAGGTGAAAACACTGCACAGCACAGCCCTCTGTCCAAGAAGGCCAACAGTCTCCTGGCTTGTATCAGAAATAGTGTGGCCAGCAGGACTAGGGATGTGATTGTACCTCTGTCCTTGCTGCTGGTGAGGCCACACCTTGAATGCTGTGTTCAGTTTTGGGCCCCTCACTATAAGAAGGACATGGAGGTGCTGGAGCATGTCCAAAGGACAATGAAGCTGGTGAAGTGTCTAGAGAACAAGTTTTACAAGGAGTGGCTGAGGGAACTTGGGTTTTTAGCCTGGAGAAAAGGAGGCTGAAGGGAGACCTCATGACTCTTTACAATTACCTGAAAGGAGGTTGTATTGAGGTGAGGGTTGCTTTGTTCTCACGTGTAACAAGTGATAGAACAAGAGAAACTGCCTTCAAGTTGCATTGGGTGAGGTTTAGATTGGATAGAAGGAGAAATTTTTTCACCAAAAAGGTTGTCAAGCACTGGAACAGGCTTCCCAGGGAAGTGGTGGAGTCATCATCCCTGGAGGTATTTAAAAGCTGCATAGATGTGGTGCTGAGGGACATGGTTTAGTGGGACATGGCAGTGCTGCGTTAATGGTTGGGTTTGATGATCTTAAAGGTCTCTTTCAATCAGAACAATTCTATGATTCTGTGATTCTGAACTTGGTATGATGAAGTGGAGACACCTGAGGAAGTTCTCTGTGACCAGAGACCTGCTTGAAATGCAGCCTTCCTTGACATGATATAATCTGTATTTAAAGAGTAGCATCCAAGTTGCTTAGTATTTTTGCGCTAAAGTGTCAGCCCTACCTAGCTAGGGAAGAAGGAACAGAACTGTCCAGCATTGAATATAATGTTGCTGAATAATAGAAATGGTGAAGTCATGACTCTTGATTTGATTCATACTCTAGAAAACTCACTTCTGCTGCCTATTTGAAGGAGAGGAGGAGAACATAAAAAAATGGATGGAGAAGAAAAACCATACATCAGCAAAATAATTAATCACATTACATTGCTAATCAGACACCTGAGGGAATAACAAATGTACAGTGAGCCTTTTCCTGCTTAGCACAGACTTCACTGCTTAATACTTTCATTCAGATGCTAGCACTTCTATTGAATTTACTGTGCAGATGCTGAAGAAAACACTACAGTAAGTGACAGAACTCAAATGTATTTCTGTACGTCCTGAGATTTGTATCCTACTCAGTGTTTTGGGGCTATACTTGAAAAATTCATCTCCCCTCCCCTCCCCTCCTTTTTTCTTTTTTTCACACCATCTTCTACATTAAGTGATTGTCACGTCTTATTCTTTTTAAATATTTAAGTGACTTTAATTTGATGTTTAGATTTAGGGTGCTGCTGTAGAAGCCTACCCCCATGTAGAGAGCCTGTCAGTGAGACCTCTGTGTTACAATGTATTGCAGACACCTGGAGAATTTCTTTCTCTCCTGTTGAAGAGTTTGAAGAACCACAGCATCAAGTAAAACCTGCTATGAATCTTTCAGCACAAAGTGTTGCAGATATTTACTTCTGGGAATCAAGGAGATAGTCGAGAATCTCTTCTGTGTGGTGTTGTTCCCCCCTACCCCATCTCTCCCAGGTTAATACTGGAGAAATCAATATAAAAAGAAGTGAAGTTTCTAATAGCTTATACATACAGAAATTTTCTTCTGTTCTTGTTTACTGTGGTCGGTTATGGATTGGCTGTGGATTTTTTTCTATGACTTATTTAAAAGAAATCAATGGGGAATGTTTAATTTTTAGTATTTGGTATTCAAAGCAAACCAGAAAAATGCTTAAAGAAGTGTGTATATTTTGTGGAGACTGAAAAAGGACATCCAGCTCATACAAAACAATTTGCATGGCTTCATTAGATCCCCTTCAGAGAGTTTAGTGGGAATGTGACTGACCTGATGAGAGAGAAAATCACGTGTATGCTAATGTTGCCAAAATCACCTAGGCTAGGTACTTTTTTAGCCTACAGCAAACCTAAAATGTTTTGAAGTAACTTAAATCTTTTGACTGTGAAGTAACTTGACCTCTCTTGCATTTACATTGAGCTGAGAGCCTGTATCTGAACAGTCACTGGGACTCCGGTGCTGTGTGGCAGCTTACATCTGAACTGTCTCTGTGTCCAAGTCTTTAGATTCAACTCTTAGGGCTTTTAGAAAGGGGGTTGGACTGCGTACTGGAGTTGGAAAGTACCTTCAACTATTATTATTATTATAGCTCTCCAACCAGGTTGTTTCAGTCTCACCCTCACAGGTGAGAGCAACTTCTGCACTGACCTACAGGTTTGTGGATCTAGATGATGTCTATTGCTTGTTTCATGGCTTCAGCTGAGTTTCTGTAGTGTAAAATGTACATGATTGTACAATTCAAGAATTATTAGTTGGTTGTGTTATAATAGAAAAGTGTTAATTTTAAAATGTCTAATTCTATGTTCTGTGCAGACTGAAGTCTTGTGAAAGATACTATCTGCCCTCAAACGAGCAATATCATATGTTGTCACATTCCTGTGTCAGTATCCTACTTGCTGATGTTATGTTAGCGCATATCTATCTATGTATAGTATACATACATATATGCAGCCTCTGCTTATGGTCCAACTTGCCTTTGCTTGATTCAGTATGTAGTCAGTGCAAGCTCAGGTCTGCCAGGAAAGCTCTGACAGAGATAACAGAATGGATGCTAAGAAATGAAAATACTTACTCCTAATTATTAATATATTAGAAATTGTTCCTGCTTGTAGCAAGGAAAGCTTACATTCAGTTGTTGAAAAGTCATCTTGTTTGTCTGTCTCCCGTGTAACTGAAGCAAAAATTACTACTACATGACGGATAGTTACTCCCTGTGACAGGCTATTGGACCACTGCTTTTGTAACCAGCAATAGGAGCTCCTTTAAAGCAGCCCAGTGGCCAGTACAGATGGGTTTGGATGTAGGAAAGGCTTGTGTGCTATGAAATATGGAATATTGGTGTACATGTGCAGTGTGGAAGGACATGCATCACAGGACAAGAAGCAATGGGCACAAACTGAAACACAGGATGTTCCATCTGAACATCAGGAAATACTTTTTTTCCTGTGAGGGTGACCAAGTATTAGCAGAGGATGCACAGAGAGGTTGTGGAATTTCCATCCTTGGAGATATTCAAAAGCTATCTGCACAGCCCTGGGCAACCACCTAGGTGGCCTTGCTTGAGCAGGGAGGTTGGACCAGATGATGTCCAGAGGTCCCTTCCAACCACTGATAAACCGTTGATAAATCTGTCATGGCCTGTAGTTGGTGACTCAATTATAAAAAAATGTAAGAGTTTGGCTTGTGGCTTCTGGTGTTTGCAAGTCTGGCATCACTAATAGGCAGAGACCAAAACTCAATATTCCCTGCTGCATTTCAACTTGCAAGTTTCTTAGGCTCTCAACAGCTGTGCCCCAGGTATATGACTATTTCCTTTCCTGCAATGGTCTAAACTTCATCAGAGAGCTATATAAAGTGTTTGGAGATCTGCAGATTACAGGCACACAGGGAGTGACGGTGCTGTGTTATGCTGTGCTGAGAGTTTTCATGCTAGTGAAACTGGCATGTGGGCATTCACTCGGAGAGAAGAAAGTATTTCTTTTTTGCTTATGGCAGCCATTTCCTTAGAAAAAAAATGTGCCCCTGTGACAGAGCAGGAAAGCCTTTGCTTTTCACAAAGCTATTAAAAATAAACACTGTTGCTGTGCTGAGAGTTTTAATTGGAGTTTTATCTGCCAAACTCTTCCATGGATTTTAAAATGTGTATCTGTGCATGTCTGTATATTTGCCTATGTGCCTAGACTTCCTCACGTCGTACTGAAACGTAAAAAAGGTTTGAAATTCAGCACATCCACCCCTTTTTTGCAGGCTGGGAAGGTAGATGAGGGTTTTGTCTGCCACCAGGGAGCACTGTAACTATATGCTCGAGCTGGCCGGGATGGTTTCCAGGGCAGGTGATGCCTGATGTTGCCTCTTCCTTTCACCAGCTTTCCTTTGGAGTTGGCAGCGGCAGCAAGGTTCTGAAAGGAGACTCTGTACCTATTTTACTTCCATCCTTTTTTTTTTTTCCTCCGTGAATCCACGCTGACAGTGGCTAGTCACGCTCTTTGAAAGGAAGAGCTCCACCTTGTCTAAAGGCAACCGACCACTTGCACAGCCCTTTGTTTTAAGCTTGAAACCAGGTTGTACAGCCTGAATGCATCTGGCTGTGGGCTGAGGGAAAGGGCATGGCTGTCATTCTGTCATCCCACTGCTAGCCCTTACTGTTGCTCAAACACAAGAAGAAAGGGCAATGCAGCAACTGCCCCAAACCAGGGAGTTTTGACAGCCGGCTCCCTCTTCTCTATAGAGTGTTCATTTGTTACTCAAAAACCCCTTCATTTACACTTGAAGCAAATGTTCCTTATTTGTCATTAGCTCAAAATCTTACTACTTCTGTTTCAGACTTGAAGAAGGACTTGTGTGTTCCTGCAAACTGCCTTTTTTTTTTTTCTTCCTTTATTTTGCATACAAACATAGCCTTATGTCCTGCAGCAACACAGTTGTAGCAAAGCTATCAATGCTTCAAGTCCTTGCACAGCTAAGGAGCATAATGCTGCACTGTTGGGACATTTTGTGATCATTCATGTGGTTTGCACCTACTTTGACTGAAATCACTGCACCATGCTGGCCTAATAATTACTTTTAAATCGGATGTCTCCTTTTCTAGGGATAACAAAGAACTTTGTAGATGGTATGGCTCCCTGTCCAGGAAGTAAACATACCTGCAGATGTGAAGACAACATTTAGGTACTCCCTTCTTGAAAGGCTACCTGATCAAATTATATTAATCCTTAGTTTTATGTCTAATTGCTGTGGGATGTTCACCACTGGATGAGAGTGGTGTTGAAGATCCAAGAACACTGCACCAGAATATCATTCTTTTGTCCATTTCCTAAATGAGTTTTTCTCATAGTTACAAGCACTGTCAAAGAGCTTCCTCCATCTCCTCAGGAGCAAACTAGCATGGGATTGAAGCATAAGAATTCCTCAGTTCTTATCCGTGGGGTTAAAATGTACATGGGAGTGTGGCAGAGGGGTGAGCTGGCTGGCTGTATTCTTCTTTTTCTGCAGTAACTCAAGTGCTGTTTCTGGGCAATGCTGGCTCAGCTTCTCAGAGCAGTGATCTACTGCCTTGTGGAGATGAGCTGTTGTCAGAGCTATCATTTCAGAGTTGATGTATAATTGGGCAGCATGTCTTACAGCTTGGATGCTGTAGCACCACAGTAGGAGATGCAGCTCCTATGGATGGAGACACCCATGATACAGAGGCTTCGGAAAATAGCATTAGGTGGCATCCCAGTACTGCTGCTAATCAATAATGTACAAGTTAAGATAAACTGCTTGTTGTTAGGGTGGTAGTCCTGCCCTGAGTCACATAGAATAGAATTTTCCCTTAAATGAGTCCTGTGAGTTGAGGCAGCATCCTCCTGTTTCTTACAGCACTCCCTTTCATATAACTCCAGGGCCAAGTCCTGCTTAATTTATAGGCTCTGACATGATCTTAGAGCAAGAATGATAGCATAGTTGCAGAGCACAGGCTATCGTTTAGTATCTAAAGTGCCAATTTTCTGACAAAGTGTGTAATCTAATACAGTGTTGTATAGTGTCTGTGTTTGATTGGGAACCTCTGTAACTCACCTCAGATTAAGAAAGGGAGTGTTTAAGATGTTATATGGGTAATGACAAGGAAGAAAGAAAACAATTGAGGCACAAATCTTCATTCTTTCTCCCCAACAGAGACTGGAAAGACAGGAAAATACAAGCTGCCTGAAATCCAACATACATTTTTACCCTGATATCACTATATAGTTCCTGTTCTCTTCCCCTTCCACAGGGCTGAAAGAGCTTTACAAACAGGCACTTGTACACATATCCCCGTGAAGTGTTTTGAGGGAAATTCTTTCTGTTTTGCAGTGTCCCTTGCTGGCAGGGTTTAGAATAGCTTTATCCAAATGTCAGGTTTCAGGAAGGGTTTTAAGAATATGCTCTGAGGGTATCATGAGGGGGATTTCACCTAATGGCTAAACCAGGGATCTGTCTCTTTAGAACTTGCCAAGGTCTGATGACAAAATGACATCTTGGAAAAAAACATGAAAAACTATTTCTGAGTCCCAAAGCTGAGGAAACGGCTAAAAATCCCACTGCTGAATTTGATGACTCTTAAAGAATTTGGGTGATCAAGGGGAGGAAGGGAGGCTGAAATTTGCTCTGATTAATTTACTTGTACATATAACTTTCAGGCTTAAATTAGGAGACGTAACTTTCCATATAGTCAGTGAACTGCATAGACCACCTGCTGAAGAGGACAAAAAGCCCGGGGCTGGATCATGTGGACTAGAAACAGGAACAGCCACTAACTCAGGTACTGAAAATAAACTTGATGATTAGGTGGGCTCCCTTCCATTGTGGTATTTACCTGTAATGTCATGCAGTTCAGTCTGGAAGATGCAAGAAATTCCATTCTCCTCCACAAGTATTTGCAAACTTTGGCAGAGCATGTGGTAAATTGCTATGCTATCATTGAATGCAGATTTCCAAATGACTTTGAGAGCAAGGAAAATCTTGGAAGAGGGGATATATGTGAGCATTGCCATGCTCTCATTTGCATATTCAAGAAGAAAAACATGAATGAACAGCAGTGAAACCACTAGGATGTTTCACATACAAGAATACTTACAATGCGGCTTTGGTCTACTTGCTGCCTGCTTTGTTGATGGTGATAGCAATGTTGTACGAAAACTAGAAGGTGAACTAAGTGTGGTACATTAATTCTTCACCACATCAAAGTGCAGGAACTTGAGCAAAGCAAAACAAAACCAAACCATGGGAATGGTGAACAGCAATGTGGATCTTTTTCCATTTGTGTCTTCTCAAAGTCTCCTAGAATCACAGGAATAAATAGTTGTGGTAGACGGCCATTCGTCAGCTTACAGCTCCACTGTTAACCCCATGGAATCTTCGAGCCATTTTTATTCTTCTGGGCCATTTTATTCTTCTTTCTGCTTTCAATTAACATACCACTGTTAACAAACCTAAGCAGAGAAATTATTTCTCATCCTGCTCAGAAGCTTTGAAAGCAAAACATTTAAACTAAAACCATCCTTACTCTTCAGAGATGTTAAGAGTTGAAAATAATTTTAACTGTAGCCGTTGATTTCACATGACTGCTCCTATAGGTAGCAATATAATACCTTATTAGTAGGACACGGCGTGATGACACAAAAAATGTTGTTTGCATTAGCAAACAACTTGTATAGTTTCAACGGGCAACCATTTACTTTGCCCAAGGAGACAAAGTAATGTTTGGGTATCTGTACATTTCCTTGGGATCTCAAGATGAAAACAGTTTATTCTCATCAATAATAGGTTACACTGAGCTGGGGGAGACGAGTGTAAGGTAGGTCATGGACAATCCTTGTACATTGTTTTGCAGATGAAGAATGAGAGACACAGGAAAACTTAGGCCAAGACTTTCAAAGGAGAACACTAAACTTTAACCATTTACTTTTGGGTGCTCATCTTCAGAGAATTCAGTGCCAGATTTTCAGGACTACAGATCATGCCCAGCTACAGCAGAAGTTAAGGATATTCTTTTCAGAAAACCAGTGGCCATCTTATCATTTAAATCAGTGCATCTGAAATTGGAACCCGCTTTTGAAAATCAGCCTTGAACACTTTTATTTTAAAGAGAGACTGCCAACACTGAGTGTAATCAAAGTCTCTGAAAAAAGTCTTTTACTTAGTGACAGACTGTTTTTCTCCAGCATTATTAAAGATAAATACATAAACAGGAACAAGTAATTTCACAGTAAACAACTAAGGTAATCTGTATTTCCATGCCTTGTGATTTCACTGAAGTATCTTTTACTCCCCAAACAAGAAATCCCTTTCAAGACTCTCTAGGAGATTGAATTTGCATCCAGATTTGCCACATTCAGTCTTCTAATAATTTTACATTAAGCTGCCAAAGTACCAATGTATGTTTAGGTCTCCATTGAAATTAGAGGTTTTAATCTTCACAGAGGCAATGAAAATATTTCCTGTTATGTTATTCCTTAGTGGCAGATAATTTAGAATAAAAACAGATGAGTTTACTATGGAAGATACCCTTCAGGAAAGAACAAGAGCTGCTCTTGGGAGTGTATACCAGCACCGGTTTCAAGAGCTGGATGTAGGCTGCCAAACTGAAAGGGTCTTAGCTCTCTCTTTCTGGCTTAGCATTGAGGCTGGAAGATGAAGGATGAAGGGTAAGTCTAGGACCCCACATTTTCTGCAGTGAAGTCACCAGGCAAGAGCCAATTTTATTTTCTCTCATTTGGAAGCAAAACCATATTGAGAATTCCTCCTAGATCAGCAGCTGACAAGCCAGAACATTCTTTTTGTTGTTGTTGCTTCTACATTAAATTCTGATATTTTTATAATTACAACAAGAGAAAGATTTACAAAATCCTCAACTATGAATTGAATTATTTTTTTCCAAAGACATGACCATTTTCATACAGAATTACCTTCAATTTTAAGCCATTTCCATTAAGAATCACCTTCGAGTTGCAGAGTGTTATGATTGATGGAAGATACACACTTTATCATTCTAAAGAGCTGATGGTAACTTTTATGTCCTCCAATTACTGTCTCTTTAATTCAGATTGCTCTTTATTATTTTATGTAAAGCTTCTCCTTGCAACAAGGTACAGAATATAGATTCAGATTTCTGGTGCCTCAAAGGGAGAGGACAAATGGGATTCAGATTCAGCTCTTCGTAGAAAACATGCCAGGTGCAAGATACTGACTGAAATAAATTTTCAAACCCTCTACTAGTTCAGATGTGTGATGGAGAAGAATCTTCATGAGAAAATGGTTTTTTGAAGTAATGAGAGACACAAGAGGAAACACAATTGCTTGCATTCTTTGCATCTTTCTTTTTGATTACTTGGCCTGTGAAATCAAAGTGCAGTTAGGACTCAATTACTATGGATTAAAGCAAATTCTGCTTCTGCTTTGCCTTCAATCCAAGGTTAAGAGGGCAATAGGACACTTTATTTTTCACTATCCTACCTGTAGCCTATATCTCTATTTAGATGATCTCTGGTGGGGTTGTGTGATGATCAGTACTAGATGCAAGCCACTTGCTTTTTTTTGCAGTCTTCTAGTGGTAAATGTTAAATCCTTAATGATTTCCAATTTAAAGATGACACAAAGAATTGACTGAGGGTAAATACCAGTGTGAAGAGGGCAGTCATGGGAAATGGTCTGAATTTCCTGGAAAATAAGGCCCATTCATGAGAGATATAAAAATTTGAATAAGCTAAGTCAGAGCTGTATGTCTGGAAAAGTGAAAGCATTCAGGGGTTACAGAATCAGGCTCTGTTCCAAGGAAAGTAGTGGCACAGGAAAAGACATAGAGCTTAGAGTTGAAAAGCAATGTGACATGAGACTCCCAGAACACTCCTGGGGGAGGGGAACCCAAACAAAACACAACAAAAGCCCCAAACAACAAAAATGCTCAGCCCTTGGAAATTTAAGGAGTAACATGTAGGATTAGGGAGGGATTTACTCTGTACACAATGTAGTGAGAGCCAGTACCAGAATATTGAGTCCCGCTGAAGTGTCTACATTTTAAAGAGAACACTGAAAAAAATAATTGAAGCAAAAAATGTTATACCTAGAGACTTAATAGTGCAGTCTCTTTAGTTTTTCCTAAAGGAGTGACTTGATTGCAGTGTGTAAGTACCTTCCTGACAAGAAAATGCCTGGTGGTAAAGGGCTCTTAAATCTCATAGAGGAAGACATAATGAGAGTCAGAAAATATAAACTGAAGCCAAGAAAAAAAAAAAAATCATATCAAATTAGATATAAAGCAAAAGTTTGAGTAGAAGGTAAAAATAACCAAGGATAGTGGTGGATTCTCTGTTCTTTGATGTCTCAAAAGCAAGACTATTTCTTTGTGGAATGATTCTTTAGCAAAAACATGCTTTAGTTAAAGAGAAGCTGTAGGGATCCATTCTAGCCTAGATCAAACTAAAACCAGAAGCAGCAAGGGATATATGCATTGCTGGAAATTAAATACCCTGGGAGTACCAGAACAACCAGCTCTCATTAGAGGTTCTTTTTTGGTAAACACAAAAAATGTTGTCATGTGGTTTTTTTATTTCAAAGTCCATGGGGTTTTTTTCTTATCTAAACGAAAAAGAATGAGCCCCTAAAGGGTTAAATATTCTACACATGTTTCCAACTCCCATACTTAAAGCTTTCTAGTTGCACCAAAGAAGATGCAACATGACTGGATTGAGTTTGGTGTTTTCTAATGCTAGCCAGCTGCATCCTCTACAGTTAAGCAGACTCATTTTACTGACTGGTCCAGCATTGTTTCTGAGTTGTGGATGGGATAAATCATGGGTATCTAGTGCCTGATAATTCTAAACAACATGCCCTCTTCTGAGTAATGAGCACACATCTGGTTGCTCAAAAAACTTGTATTACACTTCCCCTTGTTTATACTCATTTCAGATGACCATGCTCCAGTGGATCATCAAAAACATTTTCTTGAGATATTTGTAATATTGTCCATTTACTTAGTGGTTCATCTTTAATATTAATACAAGTGGTAGTAATTTCCTTCTAGCATTAGCTTGTGTCATGATGTACAAATAGAGACATGGACATTTAAATCTAAAGAAAATAATCAAACTGAATAAGGAAGATACTTAACAAGCGTTCTTGTTAATCACATTTTAAAGAAAGGTGAGCTGTCTGCAGGGGAGTTTTTATTTTACTCTGGGGGATATTTAACTATTCCTGTTGCAATTTCTATGTTCCTTGGTCTGATTACCGAGATAAGAAGATGAAAGTGGTGCATTTGTCTTGACAAAAACTATAGATGTACTTTTCAAGGATAACACTCAATTTATTACATACCTGGATTTTTGGCATGCCTCTACTCGTAGAAAACACTCTTTCCATAGCAGGAGTTTGCCTGTTTTCTCTGACTTAGAGCTGGAGGTTCAACCACACAATCCACCTTGAAGCTGTGCCTATACTCTTCTACTGCTGCTGCTGACAAACTAGGCTAGTTGGCTAATTAGGGTGCACCTGGAAATTAGGTGCCTGGAGGTTACATACTCATGAGTCCTTCCCTGGAATTTGTAGGTTATCTGTTTGTTTTCCTGGGTGTTTGCTGGTAAAGTTCAAAGTGATCTCTGAGAATCTGAAGCATAATTCTTGTCTTCTGGCCATATGTAATTAACTGTATTTATTTGTAATAGGAGTGCATGTTAGAAGTTGACAGGAAGTGAAAGTGGAGAAAGCATCCTGGGTCATTGTGTCTGATTAAACTTCTTCTGCAAAATAACTTATGCGGAAGTTAAAGAAATAATGACACATTTGTATTATATATCAGGATCATGTTCTTGTAGGTCACTCCAAAAATGGAAAGAAAAGGTCTATGTGCCATGGTAATTCATATATCTCACGGCCTCATAACAGAGACAGAGTGAAAGTCACTCACAGGTTGTCAGCTTTTGAACTTTCTATTTTACTCTTCCTGCTATGCACAACAGCATTATGTTTTTCCATGGTGTAAGGTCTGATAAGTTGCCTCATCACAATTTGAGGCTGGAAAATAATGACAGTAATACAGAGATGATCCAATAAAACTCTTCTGTTGGTCAGAAAATGCTTATTCTTTGAGATAAACATTCTCATAAGATGTTATCTGATTCAATGAAAATTGTAATGAGTTTTTCAGGTCTAAAATTATTTTCTAACTAGAAATAAGGATAAGAAGAAGTTGCTTCAGAATAATGTGGCAGAGATAAGTCTGGGTGTACAGGAAGAATGATCAGACTATATATAGTGCAAATGTAAATTTTTTTTTTTTTTTTTTTTTTGGACAGTAGGTATTTTTTTCCTCTGCTAATAATGTTTTCTTGCTTGACTCAGGTAATGGGAATTTGTTTTGGAGTCAAAGATTTCTGAGCTTCATTGCACAGTGTAAGAAATTAAGCAGATAATTTTAAAGATGTCAGTGAATGATCAGTCATGGAAATCAACAGGACTCCTTTCCTTCTGTGTTCTACCAAGCACAATGTAGTGCTTTGAAACATTGCATTGGATTAACTAATCTGTGTTGGATCTTAAATTTATGCTTCAGTGCCACTGAACAAACTCCTAAAAGTCATCTGAGCCATGGTAACTCATGCTTTTAGCTTATGTCAAATCTGAGATCATTTAGCTTTGCCCACCATGAAATTATTGATAATACAATAGAAACATATGCTTCTACAGTAAACAGTTTATTTTGGAGGCAGATTGTAGGAACTTCCTCCCTCCTTCTTCACCTCCCCCTTCTTTCTCTTTTTCTTTCTTACTTTTTCTCTCTTTCTCTCTCTTTCTCTCTCTTTTCTCTCTCTCTCTCTTTCTTTCTCTCTTTCTTTCTTACACTTTGTCCCTTTCTGTCCCTTTCCTCTCCTTCTTTTCCTTTCTTTCCTTTCTGTAGTAATGGTATAAACAACATATTTGCCCTTATTTTTAGGACTGCTGCAGAGGTGTCTTGTTAGTTTCTGCTACCATCTGTGCTTCTGTTTCAGCAGCCCAAAATATCAAATAGACCATTTTTTTCTTTTTTAAGCTATTGCCAATTTCACTGAAAGAGGAGGTGTGCACAAAAAAGAACAGAACAAAATCATCAAGAAGTTTACAGGAGGAACAGTTGCAAAATGATGGAGAAGCTTTTGTGTTTGTTGACAAGTTTAATTTAAAGCTTGTCTATGCCTTTCTGAGTAGGTGGTGGTGTCGATCCTATCCCCATCCAGCTGAAGCTCTGGCTTTCAGTTGACTACAGTCACAAAGCACATTCCTCAGGTGCAGAGAGAAGACATAAAGATGGGAAGTAATTGCACAAAAATAAGACTGGATTCTTTTGGATGACATCAGTTCAGTATTCCCCAACAAAAACAATACTGCCTCTTATATTTTTAATAACCCAAGGGAAGAGAGACATGGATCATAAAATACAAAGACCTTAGTACCAAACTCAGCTAAAATATCTGGTTTCGTGTTGCTGTTGGCATTTGCCTTCCTGGAACAAAGAAGGAATAAGACAGACATGTGACACCCATTACAAATACAGATTGCAGCCACAGAAATTTGTTTGTATTCATTTTTTTAAAAAGACAGTCTTTATTGTCTAGTAAACAGGGTTGCTCTCCTGAAAGGAGCAAATAATGAGAGGCTGTACCCTTTAGGGGGAAATTTAAGATCAGTACATCCAGAGAGGAAAACTACATGGGGAGGTCTCTGGGGAGGTGTTAGCTTAGGATATCTATCTGTGTGTCACATCAAATTATGTACACACCATACACTGATGAAGATTAAGGTTTATGATCTTACAAGGATGTAAGTCTTCAAGAAAGATTTAAATGTTATTTGATGAAGGCCCAGAGCATTGGGATAGAAAACTTACTTAGGTAATAAAGCCAAGCTGTATAGGTAATAGCGGGTAAAAGTAGTAATAGGCTGATGACAGCAACATCACTCAGAAAATGAAGATAAAATGTGTGATAGCTTTGCAGAACTTTCAAAGCAGAGATGATGGAGTGGAGGCAAAGAGACACAATTCCTCCATTTTTGTGGGATTAGGGATACTAAACACCACAACTTTGAAACCTTTCCTTTAAGAATTTTACAACCTCTACTTGTTTTGACTGTGATTTGCAGAAGAAAGGAAAGAAAAAAGGCCAAGTGTACTTGCTTGTGTGTATGAAGATCAAGGTCTGTGAAAGTTCACTGTAAAGGTCAGGATCCATTCTTAATGGTAAGATTTACTGAGATTGTGCCATCATTTCCCAAAAGGAAGCTGCCATAGCAAACCCTTTGATTGGCCCATTTAAAACCAGACCTCCAGATATACTGGGGAGCCTAGTGTAGGGAGCACTCCTGTTGGAGCCAGGGAAGCTGCAATATACTTGCTATCCCGATGCACCTTCCCTATTTCTAATGTCTGCCAACCTGCTGAAGTGCTTTGTATAGCCCAGTTGGTTTGGGAAGAAGGTTTGAATAATTTTTTCTTTTGACATAACTAGTCTGGCCACTTTTAGTGATCTTCATTTCATTTCTTAAAAGCAGCTTCATTTTGACTGTTGTAATTCATGGATTTCTTTATTATCCTCATGCTTCACTGTTAATGCATCAAGAGAATATATCATCTTCCAGCACAGCTGGAAAAGAATAGCCCGTTATGATTTCTGTCTGTTAATGCTCCTTTGACATTGGAAGAAATTATGTAAAGAGCACTAGGATTCTTATTTCTGTTGCCAGCAGCCTACAAGAGAGCTTAGACTGGGAGTGGGAAAGTTATGATTTGTGGTGCCATGCTATGCCAAAAGAGGTGGGAAACAACATTCACTCACACTTGTTCAGAAAGTTGAAAACGGAGAGACTGGGTCATTACTTGCAAACCATTTGTGTTACAAGCCTCAAGTAGCTGCTTGTGATTCACTCATGGTGGTTGGTTTGCTTGCTCACACCACTTCTTGCTAGCCATGAATATTCAGGCAACTGGGTACCTGAAGAAAAGCTTCTCCTAATATGATCATTGGTATTGGTTTGTGAGCAAGAGTGTGTGTGTATAGAAATGTTTCTGTATTCCTTATTCATATATTTAGACAGTTTCATTCATCCAAGGATCAAAAAGGATGCCATGAGATGCAAGTTATCCATGACATCCTGTAAATGACAGGCATCAAGGGATACCTATGTACAACTCATAGGTGCAGATATATCTGGGGAAATCAAGATCAGTTTAAAAAGCAGATCTTACTGTAGTGGGTCTGTCTGAGCTGCTTTTCCCCATACAGCCCTCATGCTACAGTACTGGGAGCTGGAAGGTGTTGATAACACACCCATGTTATGACTGCCAGTGCTCACACAGCACCAGAGGCTGGGCGGGCAAGATGGGGGAGGGGATACAGCCGACCTGAGCTGACCGGTGGGATATTCCATACCATATGGCGTCAGCTCAACTATAAAGGGAGAGGGTAGGAGGATGGGGGGGCATTCAGCTTTGTCCTCTGAGCAACTGATACGTGTTCTGGAGCCCTGCTTCCTGGACTCGGCCTGACATAGCCTGCGGACGGGAAGTAGAGAATAACATCTTATCTATCATAACTGACGGCTCTTTACGTCTTATTCTCTCCCTGCGTGCTGTGATGACGGAGGTTGGGGGGAGTGATAGAAGGGCTTGGTGGGCACCTAGTGCCCAGCCAGGGTAAACCCACCACAGTTCCTTGGCCAGTTATTGCATTCAAGTGATTACTTGGGTTGGAAGAATAAAAAAGTGATGAACCTTTTGCTTCCATTTCTTTTAGTAAACATTGGAAATGGAAAAAAAGTCACAAAACCTATAAGCAAAAAGAAAAAGAGCGTGATGATCCCTACAGGCTATTCAGAAGTTCCCTACAAAGTATTCAAAGGCTTTACAAATTATATATACTGGTTTGCTGTGATGAAAAGCAGTGCTTCAGTCTTCTTTCTTTTTCTCAATAATTCTTCCTATTAGGAAGTTTCAAGTTAATTTGTCTTACAATTTTCCTGCCATGAAAAAAAAAAATCTATGAAGTTGGTTTTTTTTCAATTATTTGGTCACAGTATGCATGAAGACCAGAGCACATAGATTGAACACCTGTGACAGGCTCAGATACCTTAATCTATCCACCAAATGTAACATTGCTTTCTGTATTCATTAAAAAAAACCCTCTCTTAATAAAACCCTGAAATTGAAATAACTGCAAAAGTTGAAAGGGCTGTATTTGCACAATTTTATCAAGCATTGATCAAGAGTATATAACTTTTTAATTTCTCCAGAGGATGTGTACCCTGTTACGCAGGCTGAAGCCTGACAGGACCAAAGGAACAGCAAGTCTTGGTCTTCTAGCCCCCACTTCCCATCCCAGTACTCCCTCATCATCATCATCATCTCCTCATCATCTCCTCATCATCTCCTCATCATCTCATCATCATCTCATCATCGTCTTATTTCATCATCTCATCTCCATCACTTTTTTTGAAGGAAGTGGCTTGGCCATGCTCCAGTTCATCATTCTGGGAGGAGGCATTTACCACTGCTGAGAAGTCTTGACTCTGCATTGCTTCAGATTGAGCAACTCAGAGAACACCCAGATGCCTCAGATAAATTAACTCAAAACTGTAATTTAAACAGTTTAAATTTAAAAGGACAACTATCATGAGCTTTGACCACTTACAACTGAACTATGGTTTCCATAACATAAGGACAGGAGAATGACTCTTAAAAGATCACTAGCTGAAGTACATGGAGTCTTTCAGGAAAGTTCTTGTGCACTTTAAAGGTGCTGAGGGTCTACTGTACTGACATTTTTCTCTCAGTTTGTATTAGTACTTTGAAGATACATTTTAGTACTTTTTATTGGTAGGGCATTGAGTCTTGGCTGCAAGAATGAGGGTCACTGTAGCCAGAAGCTGTGAAAGTCAGTTTTGACTTAACATCAACCCTGCTGCTTTAGCTCTGGGACTCTGCTATTCCAGACACACATTTGTGGCAGATTGACTGAGGGGTTGTGAAGCAATTACAAGAGCACTTGAATACTTGGTCAAAGCTGCCAAACAGTCATTACTTTCCATCAAAGTCAGAAACCCCGGGTGGGATGCCGTGGGCTTGCAGGCTGGTGTCTTGTCTCACATATATCTCTAAGCCCAATATCTGCATTCCTATAATTTTGTACAAGGAAAGCTTTCATTAAATACCATGTTGATTTTCTTTCTTATATTGCTAGAATTACACACAGCATTTACTGACAGTAATAACATTTTCAAGTCTGTACAGAGGCTAATGTTTCTGTGGGTTCTCCCTGGACTATACACAGTTGATTATCCTGGGGCATCTTGAAGAATCGTTTTTGGAGAATTACATGAAAACAAGCTGGCAGATACAATAATAAATTGGCAAGTGTTTTTATGCCTACCCTACATGACACATGCCCTCCATGGCTAACAGCTGGTTGAGATCCTCCTGTACATGCTAACTGCAGCACTGGGATACTTGTTTGAAGGCTGCTGCTACAAGAGAATTCTGATGGACATGATGTACAAGAGGGATAAAGGGGAAGCTTTGAGTAAGCATGAGTTTTCCAGTGAGCACAGTGTCTTTTGTGGGAAGAGAACATGTTTGTATTTAGAAAATGAATTATTAACTGGAAAGGATTTTTATAGCAACATTTACCATGTGTGAGGCATACGTGACTAAATAATTTCCCTGCTGGTGCAGGAAGAGTGACTTTCCCTCACTCTACCACCATGGCCCATACACGTCACTGTCTCCCACAGATACTTCACTAGCACTTTCACCATGAAAAGAGCTCTAAAGTTTTTATAAGTTGAGGGGTAATGAGAATGGACTAAGGCATTAATCATGGTAGATGATCATATCTTGCTGCTACATAACAGCCAAAGCATTTATTGTCAGAGCAGGAGAGACTGATCCTCTGCTAGTGCTGTGTTATGATGTTATCCCAAATGACTGAGATAATTCCATCGGATGAATGAGGGTACCTTAAAATGACAGTTGTCCTGTGTATAACCTCTTATTTCTGGTTGATGAGGACTGGGTTAAAGAACAGTTGAGTAATCTGGACATCCATAAGTCCATGGGTCCTGATGGCATGCA
>WTSP01018425.1:21644-45201 GCA_025331215.1 Actenoides lindsayi | reverse complement strand
GAAGGCGGCTGTTGGGCATTGTGAAAATAAATTCTTTCTTTTTTTTTTCCTTTGTTTTGTGGAAGCTGCCCCAAGTACCCTTGATTAAAAAAAAAAAAAAAAAAAAAAAAAAAAGGAAAGGGAGGAGAGGAGGAGAAGAAAAAGAGGAGGAAAAAAAGAAAGCAGAAATTAAGACATCAGATTCTTGACTGCCAAGACATGTCTCCGCATAACAGTAGGCCCTCTATTGACTTTCTCCCAAGGCAGATGCTTTGATCATGATTCACACTGGAAAGCAAGCAGTGCTGCAGTTCTTCCACAGTATAGACAGATGTTAGCAATTAATGCAGTGCAAAAAACCAAAAAAACATCAGGAAGGGCATTTTAGGGCCTCAAGGGTAAGAATTGCATTAGTCTTCAGAGTTACGTATGAAAGGTGAGGTCCTAAGCGCTATGTGACTTCCTTAGAAGAACAAACATTACCTGGGACCATGAACTTGCCACCTCAGGGTCCACGTGAACTGAAGATCCAACCCAAACAGGCTCACAGACCCCCTACTGACAATAATACAATAGGAGATTTGCCTAAGGATGCCATGAGTATAACCACAGCCTTGGAGCCTGATCACATGCCCCCGATTGATCACACACCTCACCCCCCTTATCAGAGTCTTTCATGCACTGGGCTGGGCATCACTTTGCACATAATTAATATGAGAAAATTAATTCCCTTATTAATTCTACACTGAGCGTCCTTTTCTCTCTCCTCAGTCACAAAAGAACTGACTTTGACACAGGGTATAATGCAGGAGAGCAAAGTATCAATGAAAGAAAGAAACAGGCCAACCACCATGTCCACTAGCAGCTCTGCTTTCTCAGTATCAGAGTTATTTCTGGTCATTACCAAAGACCTCTGCCCTACCAAAATTACAGAATGACTGTCAGTGTAACAGCGTGGGAGAGGAGGGCTGTCCTACCAATTTTATTTTCCTACAAGAAGATATGCAGCACTATTAATTATATTTCTCATTTAAAAAATATATAAAGTAAATGCATATTCATCAAAAGACTTCCACTAGAAAAATAAACCAGAAGAGTAAATTGCAGAAGCTACATTTTTCAGTAGCTAGAAGTTGTAAGCTCCAGGATCTGCTTTATTAGCTAAGGGAGATCTGTGCTTCCACTGAAAGATTGCTACAGATTATAGATATTCATCTTTCAAACCTGGAGGTATTAAAGGTGTCTGTGGCATGTGGCATGGCAACCCATCCTACACTATCAAATGCCTTTTCTGTATCAAATTCAAGTGCTCTTGCAGCTCTTTTTATGATTTATTTCCATTATATCCCATCTCATTTGTCTTGGATTATGAGAAACTGAGAAGTATGGGAAACAGACTAAACAAAAAGAGAATTTATCAGATGTACTGAGCTTACTAAGAAGGCCAACTGAAGTCTTATTTAGACTGTTAAGAAAGCATTTTCATAGCCTTTTCAAACCCAAACCTAGACAAGTGAAATTATTAATAAATATAACACAAAGAAGAATGTTCCTTAGGCTTTTAGAAAAGGCTGCAAAACATAACTAATAATTATTAGATTAAATTTAAAAAAAAAGTAAATATGGGAAGTTACAAATCTTGTAGAAATCTTTTGAGAGATATTGCCCACTCCAGTCATTTTGTATTCTAACTTTAAACATTATTTTCCAAGAAGGAAAAAGCCTCAATCCTGTGTCTCATGCCTACTGCTGAAAGTTTTCAATGGTAGAAAATAGTAAAGAAAGCACCAGAAAAAAATTCCTTCTTCACACAGCATTTAGGATATTTTTGCATTTAGTCCTTGGCAACATCATCTAAAGTGAAAAAAAATAAGGCAGAGAGATTTATTTGGTATGATTTGGTAGAGCTTCTTTTCTCAGATGGTCACAAAAACACACAATATGATCACATACCAGTTTGGCTTGCGTACCTGGTAGCACTTCTCCAATCTGAGCAAAGCCAATTATTTCAGAATATTGTACAAACTCCCTGCAAGCTTGAAACATGTGATACCTATGAAGCTAGGGAGAGAGGAACAAGCAGGTCAACACCTTGCCAAACAGCAATGGAAGAAGCATTATACACATCTCTTCAGAAAATCCTGGTGCCAGTCTGATGTCACCCAAGGACATAAACTGTAGGAATATTCTTCACCTACAAACTCAGATCTGTAATCTCAGCTAAGTACCAGTTGTTGTCAAAACCTGAATAATGATACAATGTCACAGATCAGTACCATCAGAAACTTCGCAGCATATGCAAAAAAATAACCAAACCACTCTTGACACCACTGTTTTGAAACAACACTACAGCAATGACCCTGACAAAGGACAGGAGAGAACTTTTTAAGACACCAGGCTCCAACTGTGCTAATGTTGTTATACTACAAGGCAGAGTATATCTTTTGCAGGAAGAAAAATAGGTACCTAAAAAAAACCCAAAATGCAACCCCAAAGGACTCATGAAATACTGGGTAAATGAATGATGCCACCTGTAAAAGCATGCTACAAAAATCTTGCAGTGAAGATGGTCAGCAAAGCCTCCGGTTTTCCCCGTAAAGGGGCCATGGCTCTACCAGACTGACACATTCTCGGATGATGGGAAACTTTTCCTGCAGGCTGCTTCTCCACAAAGTGGATGGCAAGAGTGTGAAATCAAGCAAAGAATCTAGCCTGGCTTTCTTAGAAACCCTTACTGAACAACAGCTTCTTTACTTACCTATTACTGAACTTTTCTGTTACATTTGCTAATTATGTGAGTAAGCGTAAGGTGCAGCACTTCAACCACAAACCCCAGGCAATAAAACGGGAAGATTCATTATTCAACATTTTAAATTGTTAGCAGACAAAAATCAGCATTTCCCCATATGTGCATTATTTTTCAGCAAGTTTTTTTCATTATCCACAAACAATTACTTATGACAGCAAACCAAGACCAAGACTACATTATGCAATAAAGTTTGCAGTACTACAGGCAAATCCCTCTGCTTTGAGCTAACCAAACAGTCAAGGGAACCAAGCTTCTCAAATAATTTAAGATTGTTTTACAACTGAAAAATACAGTTAGGGTGAATTCAGAGACTATTGTCATCAGGAACGTACTATTCACTATAAAGCTGCTGCACAATTCAGTGTCTCCAAGGATACATTCCAATGCTTGAGCTGTGTTAGGCTATGCGATAAAAGGCTCATTTCCATGAACACAAAGGAGCTCAGAGGAAACCTCAATAACCTGGTAACAGAGAGAGGAGGCCCAGCCCAGGGGCCAGGAGGACTCCCCACATCAGAGAGGGGTAGGGTACTACTTACGGGAGTAGGAGACTCCTTGTGTAACACAGAGGCAGAACATTCGGGGATTGCACAGGATTTGTAACAGGTTGTTTATCAGAGGAACTATAGGTGAGAGAAAGGAGGAAGCAAGATGGTTTGGAGAAAAACATGCTTGGTATAAAAGAGGGATAAGATGGGAAAAAAAGGGCCAGTCACATGTAAGCAGGACTGGCCAGTATGCCTGTCTAGCATCAGATCATCACAGTCTTCACCATAGTTGCACTAGCAACTGCTGCAAGTGAGGGTGAACATCTCAACACACGATCACTAGTGAGTATCAAGCCAGTGAGGAAGGTAAGTGGCCTGGAAGCCAGAGTGCACATGTACATGCTTCTAAGACACAAAGCAGAGGAACCGGCTACCAGAAGGACCAGGAGTTTCAAACCAAAAGCTGGAGAGACCATTGAGTCAGCTGATTGATGCATCTGCATGTGTGTGATGTGATATATATGTTTCCATGCATGAGACAGCTGCAGGCGATATGACCCAAGGGCCATTTGCAGTGCAGAATGAGTGTCTAAGGCTGGCACCTGGACGGACCCATGTTGCATATTTGTATTTTCCACTAAAAGACCCTCATCCTGAGCAGTCTGAAAATGGGAACAGAGAGAGGCTTTTGATGTCATTTGCACTGTACGAGTAATGAGTGCTTCAGTCATCTGTAGGACTTGCTTTGTGTATATCTATGAGTGCAGTTTTTACGCGTGTTTGTGTACACACCTACTGGGAATACATGCTCAATTCCACAGCTAGCTGGACATGTGGGAATGGAGCTGTGGCAGCCCCTTCCCTATCAGACAACTGGATTTAGCAACGCTTTGCAATAGGTTCAGCAACAATATATCTTGCAGTATATCCAAAAAGTTGGAAAGCAAACCCAGACAAGATTTAGGGATGTTGACAAAGGAACTGGTTGCCTTAGGATTGAATTGTGCAAAACAGCAATTGGCTTGTTCGAGGCTTTGCTCTTCCAATGCTGCTAAAACTTCTACAGGTAAAGAATAAAGAATAGCTGTAAACTGTGAAGCTTCAGCAAATCTTTCCCAAAGTGGACAAACAAGGGAGTTTTTATCAGATCTTTTGGAAATTTCAGGAACTCTGATTCCATCTTGGCTTCCCCTAAAAGTAAAATTGGGGTCATTACCAGCTCTTAAAGAGACCTCAGCTATTAGCCTCCATAGAAGTCTCTTAATCCAGTCTGAGCTTCTGCAAAACACCAAGCAAGAATTTATAGCTGAACCTGAAATATGAATTCTATATACTAGGGACACAGCTGGAAAGCAATGCCAAAAGGAACTTGGAACACAAGCAGATGACTTGACCATCACCAACCACAGCAGCCCTGACAATTGTGAAATATAACTATTCCCACCAGATCAATGAATATTTATAAATCAGTAACCCACTTCTATCTACAGAGCTGTGGAAAAGTAGAAACCTCTCCTGCAGAACAATTATAAAATATTTGGTAGTGGGTAATGAAGACTTGAAAGAAAAAAAAAAAAAAAAGAAGAACTGTGCTACTTGTTTCAAATACACATCTAATGTCCTGCATGTGCCTTATAGCACAACATGCTATAAAAGCAAGAAAGAAATTACTTATTTTAACAAAATTCCAGAAGTATCTTTCATGCTTTTTGGTTAGTGGGTATCCTCCCTCATACACAAAAGCAGCTTACTCTTACACAGCCACAAAGTACTTCAATTTCTGGTGGAATTCCAAGCTTGCCGCTCGTACATACAGCATTTCCATTTAGTGCAAGAAGAAAGGATTCAGAGATTTTACTTAGACTTCTACAGTTCTGGTGAGCGTGGACCTCACTATCCATGTGGTAAGACATGTCCCTGTGCAACTCTAACAATTAATATAAGGTTGTTAACACCTTTCTTATTTTAAAGAACTGGTCTCTTTATGATCAATAAATAACATTATATAACATGCAATGCAAAAGAATAGTCACCCCCAAAGCCCAAAACACACCAATCAAACAAAAAACTCAAATCAAAACAAGAGCAACAAAATCACCAGCCTCCCCACACACAACAACAACAAAATCCCACATCCATCAACTGGAAGTGCCATCAAGGTTGTGATTACCACACACAGGGCAGTACCCAGCAAGTTTTCTCATACCTAAGCTGAGTCCACAGACTAAGATGTCTAGGAAGCTTCATTGGAATTTGCCATTTCAGGTTGTATTATCTGCTAAAGTTTCTGGCACTTGGTTCATCAATTAGAACACACTGCCTGTTTGAAAGGTGATCTGGTAGATATATTGACTCTGACAAATGGGCTGAGCTGTAAAGAAAGCACCAGCTGGATACAACCCATTATCCTTCCATTATCTGCAATATATATTTGCTGAAAGGTTTGTTGTTTGGAAAAAAATTAAAAAACAAGTAGCCATTTGGAAGAAGCAGAAACCATTGCAGGGAAGAGTATTGCGTAGGTACCAATGGCAGCTAGGCCTGACACCCCAGCGTGACTGGTAGTAAGGAAGTAGAACAGCTCTTCTGTGCATGGGGTGGGTCTTGGCCCAAAAGAAATGAAGGAAGAGGGGACACATATGGGCATAGCAGGAAAGCACTGAAGCATGGCTTTTCCTGTAGCTGTGCAGACATAAGCCGTAATCACTGTGACCTTAAAGGCTAGTCTGAAAGAGGATGCCCTGTAAAGTGTTGGGGAATTGCTAGGAGAACACTCCTGAATGACCCCAGGGAAGCAGGCTGCTCCTGGGCTGTTGCTGGAGATGCCATTAATAAATAGTGCTCCACACCATCTAGGTGCTTCACAGCCTCACCATTCTCCATGTGGCTTTTGGGGTAGCGGACACCCAGTATAACTCAAGCCGTCACAGTATTTTATTGGGTGAAGATGGTAAACAAAGGCTGAATTATTTGAACTGGAGGCAGAGAAAACTGACATGATTTATTGAGTCTTTGTCAAACAGATTGTATAGTTTGTTTGTTTTGTTTTTTAAAAACAGTTCAACTTCCCACCAAAGGTACCTAACCCAGGTCATCTGAAATTGAATTTGTGTTGTCATAAGAATAAAAACTGAACATGGCAGGGAAGCAGCGAGGAGCTGTAGAGCAGATAACTACTTTGCAGAGACGGGAAGGGATCTGGAGGTAAAAGGACGCTGGAGATGGCAAGCTTGAGGAGACAAGACAGGAATGTGTAGATGTTCTTTCCTGCAATACACTCTCGTGAAAAAGTAAAATATAAAAAATGAGTGAAAATAATAGAGAGAGGTCTCATTTATATTTGGACATTAGTGCTCACTGTATAACTGACCCACTGGCACGTGATGTAGAAATCTGCACAGGGAGAACAGCTTGCTGCCTGCAAGTAACAACTAGAGGTATTCTTGCCCCTCTGCCAAAGTGCAGAAGACTGGCCCCACACAAAGCAGCCCCCAAGCAGGGGGCTGTACCCCTTCATCTTTCGAGGTAGCTTCCAACCCTTAACATTCTGTGATTGTGTGACTCATTCCTGCCACACCCTTCACTGATAACTAAGAGTGGGAAACAAGCCTTGTAAAGTCACTCTTGCAAAGATGACTCCTATATAGAGCCAAGAAAAAAAAAATAAGCAGGAAGTAGTAAATGCTTTGCTATATATTAAATGCACATACAACTTGATTTCTGAATTATGGCTCATCAAATGTTGGCCAGTTCTGGTAGGAACTTGAGGTCCAGCTACCCTGTTGTAAGGAACACATGCCTTCTTCACCTTTCTCTTCACCCTTGTACCCTGAGCAGACCTATAGACAAAATGGGGCTGGTAACAGTTTAACATACTCTTGTATCTTAAATCACCACTTTTTTTCACATACAACTTTGCATACAATTGTATGTAAAACATCAATCATCTGAAGTAGTTGCACTGTGGAGCACTCAGCTAACCCAGGAACAAGTGTGTTTAAAGCAAATTTCATAACTGAGTTGTGGAAAATAATTTTTACCATATAACTTAAGAAATTAGATCTCACTAGCCCTGTCTGCATTTCACTTTGACCCATCCATGTTACTTTTGCCCTAGGAAGCTCAGGCACCGAAAGCAATTGAACCACAGAAACTGGGGACACCATCACTAACATCCCAGATATTGATCTGTGTCCTTTGATAAATTCTACAGATTGCGCTGAACTCCCTGCTACAAATACCCAAGCCAGTTTCAAGTTAAATTAGCTTTTGATGTGTCTACAAAGCCACACCTTCTCTTTGCCCTAGTCCTGCTTGTGAAGCTTCTGACTACCCAGACTATACACCATGCTGGGCATGAATGCTACAAGTGCTCGATAAGCAATCCAGAAACATCACCAAGCACCTTCCCCAGCAAAGCAGCAGCCTTCTGCTTAATGTGGAAAATAAGCCCAAGTTTTCCAGCAGATGCCCTTTAAAGTTATGCAAGAATAGAGGACGCTGATCACGTACACACATTGCTGGATAGCAGGAGATTTCAAGCAGCACTATTTTTGCCTGTAGACAAGCTCGAGTGTAAAAGCAGATAACCGTGACATTTTTCAGAGGGTCAGCCCTGCAGTGCCAGTGCAGATCTGAATTTGAGAGGTACAGGGAGATAATAAAATTAAGAGAACTGCTTTCAAGTAGCAGAATCTTTATTTTAGGAGACTTGCACATTACATCAACAAATATCAACTTCCCTACTTTTAGCCTCATGCCCAGTGACATTAACAAAACCAAACTGGTGTTGAGAACCCTGCCTTAGGCTGAAGGAAGAAGACATGCTGAACTGGTTATCTGAGGGCTGCTGGAAGCTATTTTGTGCTGGGGAGAATGATAAGCCACATTAATATACACCAAAATTTTAAAGGCACAATTTAATTGAAAATGCATTCCCTTGGGGGGGAAGGCAGCTCAAAATTGGATTTACTTGACCAGACATTGTGGTGGCTGTTATCATGATTAAGAAGTCTGAGATAAACTGTGACTGGAACATATATTGACATTAAACCCTTTAATCAAAGAAACAAACACATCATTAACAAGCAATAACTCAAAGTGATGGATAATAATTATAGTTAGAATGAACTGAGATCTAAATCACAGGACAAAGTGGGAATTTTGCATGCTGTAACAAACATTTTGCATTTTGGATGACTGTGGTTTCACACTATTGGTAAGATGTGGGAAGTGAATTACACAGATTTTATCTAATGAATGTTTTATGCAGAAGACAGTCATAAGGCGTGTGAGTCACTGAAAGCCTCAAACCAGTATTATACCTTCATAAATCTATTACTTGTGCCATTTTTTAGAAGACAAATATTCTTGAGTGTCCCCAAAAGTCATTCAGTCCAAGTGTGGTGAAAATAAATAGGTCTAGGACAAAATTAAACTCATTTTCCCAATAACTTGCCACTGAAATTTGAGTACAAACTCCTTCATCAGCCAGCACAATTATTCATCCAGCCTTCAGCAATGGGACCATTTCTGTATCTCTGTGTTAGCAGGAGAGAGCCCCTTTCGATGACGTAACATTAGAGGTGCAATGGTCAGAACAATTTAAAGACAAGCCCCCTTCTCATGCAGCACGTGAAGGCTGCAGCTTGACCATTAATTTCCTTCTAAGTGGCAGTATCAGCTCCAACAGCTCCCAGTGTAGTCATTCCTCCTGCACACACTGTTCTCCAACAGCACTGCTGCTTTTCTTTTACCCCAAGCCCTGCACTGGCCAGGATGCCCAAACAGACAAGGGGCAGAACACAAGTTGAACAACAGGGCTGCTTGCATTGGTGCTGCTGCCACCAAGCTCAACCCCATACAGACCATGTCCAGGTTCTGGTCACAGATGTTTTAATAGCTCAGTGATGTTCTCTCAGTGCCAGTAAGAGTATATATCTAAGTACAAGAAAAGCAAGGATTTTTTTTTATTTTTTTTTTTTACTTGAAAAAACACTTGAACATTTCCAGCTCTTAGGGAAACTGTTTCATGATCAAGGGCTCCCTTTGTGCAGGAAAAAAACCTACTTCTTGTCACATATGAGCAAGGATAGTAGATACTGGATGTAAGAATCAGACAATTGGAGATATTTTGCCACGCTTTTTTGTCCTATTTCAGCTATAATTTCAGCAGTTCCAAAGAGCAGGACCATAAAGACATATTGAACAAAAACATAGTGACCTTTAATGTGAATTGCCCTAGGATTTCTAGGCCTTGGAGAAGATACCAAAAGTTAGACTGGAAAATAACCCTCAACTGGGAAATCTACCTCTTGCCAAACCTGTGATAAGCCACAAAGGCAGGAGGAAAACGATACGCCCTTGAAACCACAGTTCACATGCAATTGCACCTCTTTCACCAGATATCCGATGATCCCATTGATTTTTTCCCCCAAAAAACCACCACACAAGAAGAGCATTTAGGTTCACCAGTCAAGCCTTGAGAAGGGCACCACCAGCAGCCACACTGCCGCTCCCCTAAGCCTGTTCCAAGCCTACTCCAAACCAGAACCATGCCAGAATACAGCCCCCAGGCTGCATACCTGCTCAGCAGAGCTCAGCATCTCCAGCACTTACCACAGGGCTTTCACACCAGAGCTGGCTCCCTCCGGGCCATCTGGCAGGGAGCAGTGAACAAGTTAAGGTTTGAAGAACACCGTGTGGACATACCTGAAGTCTACAAAACCATCCTCCTAAGCATTGTGCCTTTTGTCAGGGAAACTAAATAGGCCACATAGCTTTACTTGGTCCTGCCAAAGAGCCTCTGGCAAGCCTTTTTTTTTTGTTGTTGTTGTTGTTGCTGCTTTCTATTAAAAAAAAAAGTGGGTTGTTTTTTGGTTTTTTTTTGTTAAGTGTAAACAGGAATGTTTGGCATGAAAGACTGTTAACTTTCATGTGGCTCCTGACTGCCTTGGCATCAAAGAATCACATTGTAGGCATCCAATAATATTTTCCAGCTAAATAAGCAGAAAAACAAAACCTGGAATTTGAGTTAAACTTCTAATGACAGAAATTTTTTGAAACTAAAGTTAAACACAGATTTTGCTTTTGATGTCTGAAGTTTAGGGGTACAAAGATTAAATAAACTGTATTTAAAATTAAGACCCTTTAATTAAGTTATTTCAGAGCTCACATATTTAAGACCCAAGGAAATTTATTTAGGCACAACTAGATGAAAATTTTCTTGTCAACAGAGGAAGCAAATGCCATTGAAAGACAAATATAGTAAATCACAGAAGTTATAAACAAAAATGAGCATATGAACAGCATGTGTGGGAGGTTAGAGCAGACAATATTGCCTCAAAATTTTTTTTAAATGCAGGATATAAAAATAGTTACTGACCTATATTGTAAACAACAGCAGGTAACAACAGCCATATCCCCATCCTAGAGGAAACTGGACTGGGAATTGTCCTCTTACCACCATCAGAGAGATGCCTGCACAGGGGGTTAAGCAGAAGCCAAAGGTCACTTCCTACCATCCAGACCCTTGCCAAGGGACACAGATCTACCATGCTGAACATGGAGGACTAGTAATGGCAACAAGTGACAATCTACAGCTCCACAAAGAATGACACTGGACTAGAGACCAGCACCCCACAGCAGAGCTCAGGAAAGCTCTAACACCTCCAGGCTGAGCTGAAATAGCCCCCAGGCCTTTGTGTGATTGGAGGCCCAGGTGGGTCTGGCTCGTTAGGATAGCTAAGGCTCATTAGGAATTTCCACAGGTAGTTCTTGAGGCTTCGTAAGAACTGGAGCACACAGCCATGGCTCACAGTGCATGAGAAACACCAGAAGTAAGAGTGCAGCAAGATAACTGAGGGACATGCAACAAGGGTCTGCATCTATGAGCTTTTGTAACCTTCCCAGCTGTCTGAACTTATGCATGAACCCCCTCCACAAAACAAGGTCAGAAAGTCTGAATATGAAAGTCTTGGAATGAAGCAGATCAAGGACCACTTGGTATTCCTTAGGATTTTTAATTATTTTTTTTAAAGGTTGTAATTTCTCTTCATGCACATTGTGTTCTCAAGCACCATCACCAAGAGGTCTCTAAGCTATTTCCCTTTCCCTGACATGGCAACAGCTTTTGAAAAATGATTATTTCAAAAGTTGCCTCTAGCCTCAGTTTTTCTGATTCTAAGCCATTTTGGGTACTCAGCTCGCTCACTTTTAAGCAACCAATTTTCAAAGGATGGACGCCTAGAAAAATTAATGCCTCCTTAGGGTTCTTGAGTTGGAGGCATTCAAAAGCATTACCTGCTTTTGAGGGTGCCAAGACAGAATATTTCACTGGTGTCAAAAATAAAAGCCTGCAAAGAACCTGCAAATCCCAATACAGGCCCTATGCATTAAAGTTCAGCAAATACAGTTCTGACTAATTCAATGACCCATAAGCAAACTGTGCCTATTATTGACCAACCTATTTTTTTCTTCAACAGAACATTATATACAGTGGCCATATGGCTAACATGTACATTCATAAGACAGTAATTTCCCTGAGGAGTTTTCTGCACAGAAGCTGGCAATTATGTTACGCAACCTTTTCAAAACACGCTCTGCACGTTCACAATGAACCACACAACTGTGTGCATGTGCCTATAATTTTTCTCTCTGAACCATGGTTCTTCATGGGAACCACAGTTCTTGCATCAGTGCTCTTCGCCCACGGCGAGGTAAGAGGAATCTGAGTCATGAGAGGAATCTTGCTCAGGAGCTGGTTTCAGTGCCCTAGTTTTCACCTTGGATTTTCACGACCTGTGAGTTTACCAGCTGGACGATTACAATCCCAAATAAGAAGCCAATTTCAATTAAAGCAGTGGCTGCAGAGTCCTCCAAAATTGTGGCCCCAAACACTATGCTTAACTTGATCCAGGGAACCTTCCTACTGACAATCTTCTTGTGCTCAGCTGTTGCTGCGTCATGACAGCCAATTACTCCTATTCATCAATGCCAGCGAGAAACCTCTTGTGTTTAACCTTTAAGCATGACCTTTAAACAACCATAGTAAGACACACAACCTCAACAATCAGTGGGAGTTGGGTGCCTAAACTGATTACAGAATTAGAAATCTTTTGGGTTGCTCACAGCACCATTAGATCTGCAGATTTGTTAGAAGTTTTTATTATTTACCTACATCCTAGGGATTTTCAGTGAGACACATGTGGTTAGACATCCTTAGACATCTCAGTTTTGAAAATAGGACTTAGCTGCTTCTGATTGACAGCTTATTCTGCAACCAAACCACAAAACTGTTTTATTTTTCTTTCAGATAATACAGAAGAATAAACTGGCAGGATGAGTTCCTCTGGCATCTACTTGGTGCTCCCCACAAGACAAATGCACAGATTTTTTGAGAAGCTAATAAACAGCAAAACTACCAGGGTTAATTAAACACTAGAGCTAAAAAAAATTCTCATACTAGATGCACAATTTGCTGTTATGCACAAGTATATGAACCTGAGCTAGAAAACAAAAATTAATGAAGATGGCAGGTGGGGGGGACATTAAAACTGTCAACTTCTGGCTTAGGTCACTCCAGGGTACTAAGTATGCAGGTAGTGGGTATTTCTGTGCGCTCCCAGGATTTTTGGTCATGGAACAGCTTGTTTCTCCCATGGGAAATAACAGAAGGCATGGTGTCATTTTTGAGACACTACCAGGCACAGACCAATGCACACGCAGAAAAGATGGAGCCCTCAAGTGTGCTGGGAGCAACGTCTGGTTGGAGGAGCTATTTCCACCAGTATTTGCAGGGGTGAGGAAGGAGGAGGGAAGCAGGAGAGGGGCTGTGGCTGCCACAGGGCTTTGGCATGCTGGTTCTCCAGGCCAGGTGACATGGGAGGTCATGCTGGGATGGATTCATGGCCACAGCTGCATACAGGACTGCAGTAAAGGTCTTCAAGCTGGTGCCTGGAGCTGCCACATTGAGAATGGCTTAGCTGCTGTAATGGAGCCAGAGTGTTCAAGAAACTGGTGGATATTCAAGGCTTTGTCATGTTAAGTGTAGGGCGATGTTTGGGACCCGTCACCATAATGGACCCCTAACTGCCTTTAATAGTCTGGATTATATTTACAGGTGTTAGTGGAGGCTGCTTAATTCAAAAACTTTAGGAAGTCCACCCCAGATCCCCAGTAGCGCAGGTTCTGGCTTTCCCTTGGCTACATAAAAGTGCTGCAGCAGCATTACTGCCTTGTCCACAGCTTGGCACAAGTTACTTCATTGCACAGACAGACGTGGACTCACTGGGGCATCTCAGATCTTTAAAGAACCCAAGAACAGAACTGAAAGGAAGCGATGGATTTTAACCAGTGTCATGGTAGGAAAATAAATAACCAAACCAAAGACATTGTGTGATTCTTTAAAAAGCAGCCTTGTCAGGGGAACACATATTCTATTCTCAAGGCAAACAGCTCAATGCGTGAGTCCTGCAAGCAGGAGTCCATCTGCATTGTGCTCACATAAGAACCTCATGATTAGGAAACTGCATTCCCAGGGGGTGGTATGTACATCTGTTAAGGAGCTCTGCAATGAACAAGGCAAGTGTTCCATGTCTAGCCTGGTCTTCCAGCAGCATTCAAGACTGAGTTTTGCTGACCAGCATTGTCCCCTCCATATGCTGTGTACAGGTTAGAACGGCTGCATTTCCAGAGCCTTCTGGAGAGTGCTGCGTGGCATAGCAATTTTTTTGAAAAATTCATCACGGAAGTTGGAAGCAATCTCTTCAGAGCAGTGAAATGAGGGCACTGACGCTACTACTTAGTCAACACATATGGCGCTTTGCGATGATTTCCATTTCAGAGTGTACTATCACTTATTCTCTGTTTTTCTCACAGCTGCTCACTCCCAGTGTTAGCACACCCAGAATAGCCTGCTGGCGGGTAAATTGGGTTTTCCCTCTGCCACACATGGCAGTGCTGCCAACCATACAGCTTCCCACTTCATTTTAAGATGGCATTAATGCCATTGATAGCATTCTGTGTCTGCCCATCCCCAGGAGCCTGAAACACCACAGCTTACTGGGGTCATTTGTTTTAGGAGGTGGGACAAATGGCGAAACAGAGACAACTCAATTTAATCAGCAAGGAAAGCAGTATCAAGAAAAAACATCTTACTAACTAGAAGTTCATACTAATTCCAAGTATCAACCACATGATTCTCATGAGGTTCAAAATGAGCACTCATCAAAGCAGCCCCACCTATAAAGGAGAAATATTGTCTTCAAATAAATCCTTGGGCAATACAGTCCTCCAAAGTCAAACTTGTGGTACATCACCACCAGATCCTGACTACATGATCACTTCTGGCATTGTCACCATTTCCCAGCCAAGAGGGATGTTCAGCCTTAAACCCTCATCAAACTTCACTCAAGTGTTTGCAGCCAGGCCCTGGTATCACCAGTTATTTAACTTTTCTGTCCTGTTCTAAGGTGTTGCATAGCCTCCCATGTCATTCAGTTGGGTACTTTATTCCAATCTGCTGAGACATTGCAAAGAGCACCAGTCCCTTCACACCTTGTGTTGACATATAGAGGTGTTATAGACTGCAATTAGAGTAGCTAAAAGTAACAGTGCCCCAAAACCTTAAGAGGAAAAGTTAGGGTAGAGAATGGGGTTGTTATTATTATAATTATTATTAGATAATTTTATTATTATTACTATTATTATTGTTGTTGTTGTTGTTGTTATAGTGAATGCATAAAAGAGGTACCAAGAAACACTGAGGCTTCTGCTATTTTCTCTGGTTTGATATAAAATTCCTGTCTTCAGTATACCTCTGGAAAGAAGTTTGAAAACTGTTTTGCTCTTGAAGTGATTTTCCCTTTTTCACTTGGAAGAGTCCTGCCATGCTGAACGAAGATGAAACACAAAAATGATGAAACAAATCAACAGATTTTTTTTTCTTTCTCTGCCCTGAATCATACAACCACTAGTATCAAGGCATTATACTAATAAAAATATTTACACTCTCTATTTTTACAGACTCCTGTATGATGGGATCTTGAAGTCTGGGTGGCACTCCTAAATGTCACTGTAATAAAAGGCAAATATAAATTAGAGATGTTTGAACTGTTTTTCTCAATGTATTTTTAACCAATGATTACTTTTAAAGCAAAATAATAAATACTCTGTGGTCTGAAGCTTCTAGTTTTCCAAACAATAAACCTGACAGTCAATTTAAAATAGCAACTTGTACTGTCAGCAAAAGTTAAGATTGGATTTTTTGAAAACTAAACCACTCCAAACCAAAATATTTCCTATTTTTATGAATTGTCAAGAATTTTAGAAATTTTACAAAACAAATATGCTGTCCAAAAAATGGGAGAAATGATGGTCATACTTCCAACCACTCAGTTAAATTAATAATACCACACAAATGCTCCCTCTGTTGGTTGATTTTCAAAACCTATTCCAAATATCACAGTAACATGCATTAAGAGAAATTTTTTTACTTTGGGAGGGGAAAAAAAAAAAAAGCAAACAAAACCCAGAAAAATCCCCCAAACTCCATAACCCAGATCATGGCACATAAGAATAATCTGTTCAAATTATTGCCACTCTGCAAAAGAAGATTAATTAAATTTTAACAGCCATTAAGCCAAATCATTTAGAACCAGAACTAAATAATATTTGCACATCAGGACTCTAAAAATTTAATGTTGAAAGGTTTGTAGGCTGATTTTTTTTCTGGACCACAAAAAGTGTTCTCTTGCAGTGGAAAGAATACCACTGTTGTACTGTTTTCTTGTGGAGTGAAAAGGTACCACTGTGTATCATTAAGTAAACAGTTCTCTATTAACACTGACAGCAATAATAATAAGGAGGAATTTGGGAGTTTTGTTTATGCACATGAAATTTCCAACAAGTAGTTCTTTAGGAGCTGGAGTGGTTTTGTGCAGCGAGGAGCCTTCCCAAGCTTAACAGTTGCCATCAAGGAAAAAAATTCTGTTTCCATGGAAACATACAAGATGGACCAAGCATGGATTAATCAAAACACAATGAAGCCTTTTTGCAAGGTACTAGAAAAAAAATCAGTTTAAAGTGAGCACCGCTGCTCTTTCCTTCCATTCACAGTAGAAAGCATGGGAAATTCTCCCCTAATGCCTATGTGACATACAGTTTAATTAGCACAGTAAAAAGTTAGGTTTTCTTACATTTATAATTAGTGTGTGGTTGTGAACTAGGAGCCAAGGATATATTAACAAGAAAAAAAAGAGAAGGAGTGAATTAAATAATTTAAAATTACATTTACATTTCTCTTTCACTTGCTACTGATTTTATCAAGTGGCTCTTTTTATGTTTAAAAAAAAAAATTGAATAGCTTTTTCTGTATTCTTAGTACTGCAGGTTCTTTTTTTTAGTACTGAAGGCTCATTCTGGTGTTCAAAACCTAAGCTGTGGGTTAGGGATTTTATTATTTTTTTTTTTGTTATGATTATACATGATATTATATCATTCTCAGCTACCACCAGAGATGTTTCTGCCAACAGAATTTAGCTGTGAGTTCTGCCATTGCCCAGGGATGAACAAAAGAGACTACATAAAAGCCAGCCTCCCTTCACCGATGTTCTCAACAAAGAAAAACGACAACACTGCTCCATTTTTATAAGAGCACTTCCACTGAAGGGGTTCTTTTGTCAGTTCTTTGCATTAGCAAAAGAGACACCCTTTTTTTTACAATAGCTGAAGTTATTTTCCACTTATTTTCTTACTGGAAGAAGTTAAAAAATACTCTGAAGGTGTAAGAGAAGCAAACAATAATTACAATAGAAACCAACAAACGTCCAATGACTGTAAACCCTCCATTTGTACACAACAACATGATGCTAATGTCAGAGACACAAAATGCACTTCCACTTCTAATCCTACCTCAGAGTGAAGCTCCACTCTGAAAAATTGCCAGCAATAGGATTGGCAGGGTTCCACTTTTGTGTTTTACAAAGGTTTGGTAGCAAATACACTCACAGATTTTGTTCCTCTTTATTTTATTACTTTCCAGAAGGGATCTGAGAATCAAGCTGGGTTTTCCACTCCCAGCATCACCATTAGTAATAAGGGCTATGTTGGCCAAATTATGACCACAGTAATCGATGCGTAGTCCCTCTGTTATTAAGAGATTTGCTCAGACATTGGTGAAGTCCCCGACTGGCAAGTGGCACACATGGATACCTTGGTGCAGAAGGAGGATGAGCACTACAGGCTCCTGAAGGTTTAAATGAAGTAGAAAGTAACAAATGCCTCATTTCTGTCATGCAGGCAGGCAGATACGACTCTGCATACACAACAGCTTGGTTTGTGCAACCACATGCCGCAGCAGGACATCCTAAGAAACAGATTACAGTCAGTCAGTTATTACTTACTTTCAAGAAATGTTCATGCTAGATGTCATCTGGGCAGGTAAGCCAGCGTAGTTATTTTCAGGGCAGTTTAGGGGCGTGCACACCCCACCATGCATGCAGCCGTGGTACGTGCAGAAGGCTCATGGGGCACCTCAGGGGACCAGGAGCAGAAGGATTTGCACAGCATAAGTTCAGGTGAGTCTTTGCAAGGGCACGGGCATGCCGAGTGGCACAGATGTCCACGCCAAAGTGCCAGCCGTGGGATTTAGGGACATATGGAAGCACAGCTTCCACTCCACTGAAAACGTGGCCACACATCTAGGGCACAGGGAGGAATTAACTCTTAAAGGGCTGCAGGAGAGGCCAGCACACTCCCATTGCTGAAGGCTGCCCTCCTAGCCCAGATACCAAACTTCTCTGAAGGGCAAAAACACTCCCAGCTTAGCAGGACCAACACAGCTGACTGGAAAGATGATCAAGCCACAGGGAAAACAGAAGCCATGTGGCTGGGCAGCAGAGGCTTCATGTGGGGATGTGTGTCCTGGGTGACCCAGGGGCTGGGAAGCATAAGGAGAGGTTTGTGGAGGCCAAGTGGAAGTAAGAGGGAGGTTTCGCCTGCATCCCTCTTAAGCACTGCCTCCAAGAGCTTGCAGACCCCTGCCCTTAGTTCTGCCTGCTCCATGCCACATGCCTACACCAGCCCACCTCCCTCAGAGGCTGCTCCCTCTCACACCAGCCCTTTCTCCTCCCCGTAGGGGCACACTGAGCCTTTGGGGCAACAGCTGCACTGGTGAAGTGGAGGAGCTGAGCCTGAGATGATCCATAGGGAAGGGGAGCGGTGATCCTGGGGACTACCCGGAGGAACCAGGCATGTAGCGCCTGTTGTTTCCTCACAGGGCTAAGTGTCCAAAGGCCAGGTCTCCCAGCTCACATGAAACAGGTGACCTCCTGCCCTGCAGCAGCCTGCAAAGAGGAGGAAAGGTTTTATTTATTATTTCTTTGGCTTCTACCTGAACCAGATTGAGATAAACTTATTTTCCCCAATACATATTCTTTCCTCCACCCAAGCTAGTAGCAAGTGCTTTGGGTTCAGCAGCTCTTCACAGACGTGATCTTTTTTCCTGTCCTTTTTCAATATAAACATGCCTAAAATAACAGAATTATTAAGAAGGTGCAAGGAAAGCCCACAGGTACTTGTCCCCCTTCCCCACCCACTCTGCTGAAAGGAGATGCCAGGACCCCACCTGACAACACGCAAGTCTGTTTCAGAGTTGGCAAAGTCAGCCAAAGCCACGGCGTTAGGCTCACAAAACCAGCATTTCCTAGGGTGACTTCTTTTCACCAGGAAATATTGATTGGCCCTGGTGGAAATACCCCTTCAGAACAAACACCTCCCTACGACTGAGTATCTTTCACTGGGAAATTAAATGAAAAGAGACTAAAGAAGCAACTTTCTCCTTGCTACCCACATTACCTCGCAGGCCACTCAGTCCAAGACTTTTTCCTAAAGGCAGACACAACTTTTCTCCATACCGAATGCTTTGAACACTGGTTTCGTCATAACACTACGTGGTGCATACCCAGAGCGCAGGGTTGGGGACAAGCCGCCTACCTCACTCGGGTGACAAGGGACATCTAGTGGCATCGCGGCTCCCGGCACCGCCGCCGCAATCGGGACAGCCAACCTCGATACCCCGGCAGACACAGCCACCTCACCTGTCCCCACGGCATCCCATCCCAGCGCAGGGAAACCCCACGGCTGGTACAGGGAATAAGAGCTCAATGCCTCCCCCCGTCTTGCACCTCACCTCTATGCACAGAACTGCCGTCCTTTGCTGACTGCTCCTCTCTCGGTCGGGTCTGCTCAGCTCTTTCAGTCCTGCTCCACCGTTAAGTTTTCCTAATAATATTGTGCATATAATAACACATTCACAGTACGAGGCTGATTATCTCAGTGGAAAAGGCCTGGAGTGGCTAAGAAAGCACTTAGCCTGCTCCCTTGATGCAGAGAAATGTAGAGCTTAGGAGGAACACATGCCTGTATGAAAGTAAAATAAATCAGACCATGGTTAGAGCAGGACTGTTGAAAATTGCAACCACATGTTCGGGAGAGATTTTCATTTTGTTTAATTAAAACAATAAAAATAAAAATGGCATGACATCCAGCTCCATTATTTACACCAGTAATAAAGAGTCAAGAAACAGAGCAGTACATATGGGAGAAATCAGTTCCACAGAATTTTAGTTTCCTTCACAAGCACTGCCTTGTTGCATGGCTTTTCTCACATCAGCGTGTGCTCCTGGTGAGGGAGTTGGGTCCAGACCCCTGGTAGGGAGACACCAAGCCCTGGAGACTCAGGGAAGAAAAGAAAGGCATGTAAGGACAAGGAGGGGACGTGCAAAGGCATCAGAGTCCAAATCAGACCTGTCAGGTAGCTGTTTCATTGGGAAGAAAAATGCTGCAGGTGATAAAACACAAAGCCCAGGAAAGTGGTCTTTTAACTACTCACTAGTCGGAATGGAATTTTATAGGATTTCTGCAAGTCTCCAGCTAGAAGGTTGGCAGCAGTACTGAGAACCAGTCCTAATCTTTCTTTCCATTGGAGCATGCGCATTGTTTCATTTTCAATAACCTTAGAAAGTTTGTTGCGGGGGGTTCTTCAAGCGGAGCAGCTGCCTCAAACTGGACATCCCAATCTTGTACATCTCCTGTCACTTCTGCGTTTTGTTTGGTGGTTTTCCAGCCACTTCTGGCTTCCCACCCTAAAGCTTCCAGACATGCCTTTAGTGACACAAGTTCCTGCTGTTGATCAAATCTGTGGTTTTTCTCTTTCTTTATAATGAACAGATTATAACTGTCATTTTATAGGTACGGCTATAATTGGTACAAGTAAAATGTTAAAATGGCAGACCCTGAAAGACTCATAATGAGCAATGTAAAAGACAAAACTCTTGTAAAAATACAAACCCTTTGTGAAATGAGGCTATAACACTAAATAAAAACTTCTCTGTACTCAGCAATTTAAAGGAAAACATGACAATTAGGTGATTTAAGCAATGAACATGCAAAGAAGGAATCCAGCTGAATGCCATGTAATGTCCAAACTGTAAACACGACTATTACAATAACAATTCTTATTATAGAACTTTATTCTTGTTACATTTACAATGTCACTAGATTGAATCTATCTTTGGGTATGAATGTGAAAAACCAGAAACAGGTCCTGTGTGGGAGGAGATGGGTGAAAGGGAAAGGCTGGGAGGATCAGCTGGGCTTTGAAAGGCTGGATTATCTATCTCCCAGACAGTGAGGTCATGTTAGGCTTAGGTCAGCCTAACAATTTGCTGTCACTGAAAGGGGATGGTTATACTTACACTCTCCCCTGCACGCTCCCTTCTGTCAGGTCTGGCACTCACTTCTCTTTATAGAAAACCAGTTTAACCAGCAAAAACAATGTCTGTCCTCATTCTCCTGCTCCCAGAAAAGCTAGTTAAAAAAGAATTGTGAGAGAAGTTGACTGAGTGGCACTTGCAGGTGTTTGCAATACACATCTCCTATAATGTAGTTACCATTTTGATCTGCTTCGAATGCTTCTTTCTCTACCAACAGCTATTACAAGTACAATAATTTTCCAGAATATTCAAAAGTGTTTGCTAAGAAACAAGAATCTAATCCGCCTTAAGTATTTTGAGCTCAGGGCAATAGTGGTTTTGTGCTTAGTTAGAGATGCCTGGGGCTGCATATAGCTCATTCCTTTTGGGTATAGTCTTTACTCCATGTAAGTGATTACATACAGGAGTCCAATTAGAAATTAAAATAGACTCTGCTGTTTGTCACACTTCTTTCTTTTCCAGACTGTTAGAATATAGGACTGTGAGTGTATCTGGGAGGGACATGGCTAGCGTACAGGTGAATAAGTGAAAACTATAGTAGCAGCAGAAGGTTGGCTACTGTCATGTTTACACCATGCTCAAACACAGGGAAGAATCCTAAAAACATGTGTCAGGTCCTCCAAAGCTATTGAGCTTTGTTTAGAAAAAAAAAAATATTAAAAATTCTTAAATTAAAAACTCCTTTTCTGTTTATTTGCCTTCTGCTTTCTCAAATGTTAGGCAATACCTGAATTTCACTTTCAAACTCTTCCCAGAACCCCCAGGAATCAGGATATCACAGACTTAAAAAAATGGACTGAGATTGTCCCTAATCGCTCAGCTTTCCTACTCCTGACATTTAATAAAGGACCCGACTGCTGCAGGACCCACAACATAAGCAGCACCGCACCCGTGTACAATTGCTCCTCTGCTGAGCAGGGTGCAGTGGCCCTCCTGCCCCCAACGATACCCAGAGCTATCTCAAGGCTCCCAGATGGGGCTACAGCAACTGGCTGCCTGGGACTTACTTTTGTCACAGGATCTATAAGCTTCACCTGAAAAAACCCTCTGATGTTTCAGTTTCACCGAAGGAGTTTTGATGATCCTGTCTTTCAGGGTAGCATCAAAATGTGCTTTCGTTTGTTTGTTTTGTTTTTGTTTTTCCCCTGCCTAGTTTAGATTTCCCTATGAAGGCATTGGGGGAAAAAAAAACAAACCCAAGCAACAAACACACAAGAGAATGAATAAGAGAGGGCTGGAAGCACTACTAAATCTTCTGGGCAGCTGAAGTTCTCCAACCTTGACTTCAAGACCTTGTATGGCTGCCGTCCACCTGTGCCTCAGCCGGAGCTTGTCACATATATTTAAGAATAGCTGATTTATTTGCTTTCCTCTCTTGTTCTGTTCCAAAAAAAAATTATGAAGAACATTTGTGGCTGGGAGGAAGTAGAAAATGGCCTTTTGGGAGGTGCAAGAAACCCACAGAAACCCTGACTCATCAAACTCACTTGCAGTTTGTTTGGTTGCCTGTCTCCTCCTGTCCCTCTTTACTTTTTTTTCTTTCTTTTTTGCAAACTTCCCCAAGTCATCTCTTCCAGGTTTCTTACTTTATCCATTCACCTTCTTTCCCTTTTCTCTGCAAGTCTCTCTTAATCTGTTTTTTTTAATCTTTTCTTTTTTTTTTTCTTTTGGCATTCCCCAGTTTCCTATTCCCCATCCACCACCCCTCTCCTGACACCTCCTGCAAAGACTGTAACCCCCTATAAAAAAACCGTAGGCCAAAAAGAGAAGAATACAGGGCAAAGACAAAGCCTTGTGGAGCAAAACAAAAATTAGAACACTTGCTCACAGCAAACTTTTAAAGAAACAGACCTGTCTTTTACATTTGATTTTTCTCTTGGGGGAAAAAAAAAAAAAAAATTACATTTTTTCTGTTAAAGCATTTCACTGGAAATCTAATAAATAAAACTTATATGTACATCTGAACATACTCTTATTTTCCTTCCTCTCCCCAATTTCTTTCCCTTTTTTTCTGACCAAAACCAGTGTGTGATACCCCGTGGGGAAATACATATCCCATCATCTCATTTTCCCCAGAGCTCATTGTGGCTGTAACACATGTCAAGTTTGTAGTTGGCAAATTGCTACCACGACTGAATGATAAAAAAAAAATCCCAGGGAGCATAGGACACCTTTGATGGCCCTTCCACTGCTCAGAGCAGAAATCCACTCCTCCCTCGGAGTAGCCAGCCCTGGAAGAGCAGGAGAGTTACAGAGCTTTAAAACAACATTAACAATTAGCTTTGAAATAAATGTGAGAAGCCCCCCCAGGGCTCAGTACTGAGACCACTCCTGTTTAACATCTTCAGCAATGATTTGGATGAGGGGATGGAGTGCACCCTTGGTAAATTTGCAGATGGCACCAAGCTGGGTGGAAGTGTCGATCTGCTGGAGGGTAGGGAAGCTCTGCAAAGGGATCTAGATGGGCTGGATCGCTGGGCCAAGGCCAATTCCATGAGTTTCAATAA
>WTSP01018425.1:4312-21544 GCA_025331215.1 Actenoides lindsayi | reverse complement strand
ATTGGGAAGCATTTCTCTACAGCAAGGGTTGTCAGGCATTGGAATGGCCTGCCCAGGGAGGTGGTGGGCTCACCATCTCTGGAGGTGTTTAAGAGGCAGTTAGCTGTTGTGCTTAGGGACATGGTTTAGCGGTTTTGATAGGGCTAGGAGTAAGGTTGGACTTGACGATCTTGAAGGTCTCTTCCAGCTGAAACTGTTCTATGATTCTATGATTCTAAATGTCACAAAGAAAGATAACCAGCACGGGCTCACCTGTGCACAACAGAACATTACCTTGGTACTAAAACAAGGACTACCGAACAGAGGTATTGCTGCTAAGTACCCAAACTATCAGCTGTGTTTCAGCTATATTGTGTTTCAGGTACCCATGCCCTCAGAATGAAGCACAGCCGGTACCCCTGGCAGGCCAGGCTCAGCAGCCAGCAGTTGGCACTGTTGCTCCATGGGAGAAGCCACAGGCAGCACCAGACAGGGATGCAGCAGCATCACCTCGCAGAGTGCTAAACCCATAGACAGGTCCTCTTGAGAAGCATCACTTGCAAACTTAGCCATGAGGCACGTTGCCTGCACATGAGCACACCCGTGCCAAATCCACATTCCCTGCAGACATCTCACGAGAGAGGAGAAAAGATTTCCGTTGTGCACTCAAGTACCACCCTCGCTTAGACCTTGCAAGTGCAAATTTAATCTGTGCAGTGAGACAGGTGGAAAACAGAGCAATGGCCTGCAAAGGAGCTGGGAAATTAAAATTATTTGCAGTGTATGACAAAGTAGCACATGACAAAATCCTTAACAAAAGCAGTAAGATACTTCAAAAACTCACTCCAAGAGTATCTAGAAAGTGGAAACTTTCTCCCAAATGAGAGGGACTCTCCACTCCTTCAGGGTTTTGCTATTTGCAGCACAGCCCAAAGCAGCAACAGTGGGTGTAGATGAGTAGTTGGTGTAGATGATTAGTGAGGCAAGGCAGAATAGAGGCTGTCACAAGAGACAGGCAGCCCTGCAGAACTTCCTGATACAAAGAAAAAAACCATTTGCTAACTTTTCCCATCGCAGAGCCCTTCAGTACCTCACAAACCTTGGAAAAGTCACAGCACGGCAAAAGGCAAAGTGAAATCCTGTGACTTTACAACTACCTTTTTTTTTTTTCCTTCAGAAATTGGGGAGGTTAAAACAAAATTGTGCAGCAGTGGCAGGGGGGAAAAGTACCTGGGGAAAAAGTACCACCCCTACCCACAGATCTGCTGTTCATGGATTTTAGTATAATTTTCAAAAATCAAAAGATAATCAGCTGGAAACAGCTGGGAGGTGAGAAGGAATTTAAAAGAAAATCCAACAAAACACAACCACATTTCATTGTAAATCCATGGAAAAGGAAATCACTTCAGTACATCACATGGGGAATTTTATCCATTTCCAAGCATAGGAGCATGAAAGCCTGTCTGAAGGAAGGGTGCATGTGTGAGCTATGTTCTGCACCAGAGCTATTTCATCACTGAGGGCTGTTCTGTAATCAAGGTAATGACTGGTCTTGAGTACACAAGAGCCAGAAAGGCAGAGAAAAGTCTGGTCTAAATGAATTAGAAGGTTAACTGTGAAAGATTCCTACTCAGGGTCTTTCTGCTGGCCACTGGTTTGAAGTGGGGAAAAAAAAATCTCATGCTAGGAGAAAGGAAAAAAGGAGAAACAGTTATCGAGAATATTGAGAAAATGCAAAAAGACATTCAATGAAATCACTTACAGAGTTCAGAAAAGAAAACTGGTCAAGGAGCTAGAGCAGAAGATTCCCTTTGCATAAAAACCAAACAAACATGCAAACAAACATGCAAACAAACACAAATAAAAAGAAACAAACAAAAAACCAAAAACACAAACAAACAAACCAAAGCACAACACAAGCTCAAAAAAGCAACCCCAAACCCCAACCAACAAAAGTCAGCTTTATCTAATAATGTGTCACAAGAAAAACACAGCAACAGCAGCAGCAAAATCATTCCCTGCTGTGATTGCAGCAGCAGCAATTCCAGAACACATCAGGGGGGCATGTATACATTGCATTTGGGTTAATAGCCTGAAAAATAAGTAATTAGTTCCTTTACATTGAGGAAACCATGCATTTCTTAGTCTGGGGAGAAAGAAGAGGCAGTTTAGCAATACATTATCATGTCTGCCTGTTGCAATGGTCTTCAGTCAGGGAGGAACATCCCTTTGGGAGCTGCACCTGAACTTTTTTACTGGTTACTGGTGCAGCCTCAAAGATAATTTTACCAAAGAGTTGTATTTCTGTGATCACAATCCCTCAGAGCAAACCTACCAACAACTGCGTAATATTAACCAAGGAAAATATTTGTAAATCCTAAACCAAAATAAGATGCCATTAGCAATCCTCTTTTAATCTCCCTTCAATATTTATTCATGGTATTGCCTCGCACTGCTACCTGTAGTTATATACATTTGCTTTAGTCACATATAAGCATGTGGATATGGGCGATACGGTGTTGTCCTTTTGAGCTTTACCCAATGCTAAGGCCACAATTATTGTTCAAGGGGAGGTGATATATGACTGAGAGAATCAATGCACAGTACTGAGAAAGCAGCAACTAATTTCTCAATGTCTGTGCCATATAGCAATGTCTCACTGCACTGCCCAGGTCATGAATTTCTTACATATTCTGTGTATTCACATACAAAATTCAAATTACAAAGTTTAAATTACTTTTGGTTATGATCTGGGGTCTCCAAGTGCAGAGAGAGAGGACATATAAAACCCATCAGGCCAAGTCAGGAAGACAGCATTAGTTTTGCACCAGTTATGCCCATTTTGTATTTGGAAACCCCACTGTTGTCACAGGGATTGCCACATGGAGAGTAAGAGCTGAATTTTGCCTCTATCCAGTAATTAGAGTTGAGAGTTTCTTTCACAAGGGAAACATGACACAAGACGCCTTTAATCTCACTGCTGCCTCTGCCCATCACTTTCGAGGAAGCTGCAGCAACAGTGGAAAAAACAGATGCCTCTAGTTACATGGAAATCTAGATCTTAAAATACCACCACTAGACGTCCCCTTAGCTCCAGCCAAGCAAGCAGAGGTGCTCCTGGGGCCCTGACAGCTTCTTCCAGTCACCCTATGCTACACCAGCGGCCAGGGCATTGCAGCACAGGCATAGAAATGCAAGCAGCAGGAGCAGGAACTCTCCAGGGACTCTACCTACAGCCTCGCGGTTTGTAGACCACGTTAGCTGCACGCATGATTTACGTGCTACAGTCACACCCCGTGTTTGCCAAGCACAGACATACCTTACATGTTAGCAGTTGGCTGAGAAGAATGGGTTCATTCAGGCCTGGTCACAACCTGCCTTTTCCTTCTCAGCTGCCTGGGGAAAGCCACCGAGGTGGATCTGCACCAATTCTGATCCCAGCAGGTCTGGAAATTTCCTCTGTACCTGAATTAAGAAGCCGAGGTTCAGCTGGTATAAGGCAAAGCAGCTGTCAGGGGAGTGATGCCAGTCTACAGTCTCTGTGAATGGGCCTTACCTTTCAGAATAGAAAATCTTATATTCTCCACATCCTGCCTGTGACATGAGGTTAGATAAAATATGTTTAGGAGGCATGACCTGGCCTGTGGCCCGGCTGTCTGACCACAGTAACCACACTCTTTCCTTATAAACAGGACACTGTTCCTTCTGGGTATCTGTGATTTGCCAATTCAGCTTTATTCAGCTCACAAGAATTATTTTTTCTTTTTCTTCTTAAATTAATTTTCCAAAATCAAAGTGATGGCTGTGGAACACAGTTTGAAAACACTGCTTTCCCTGTAGCTTTGGTGAAACAGAAAAATGGGCTGTTGAATAGTACCTTGAAGTGGGTTGTTTAGGTACTTGAAAAGGTTTTAATCTGGGTCTCAAGGAGACTTGCCTGTTTGACAGCTGTGTTCATCTTCTTAGAGTGACACTTGCACTTTATGTAATAGCTCACAAGAATGACATCACCACCATCACTTCAGGCATTTCAAGCTGGAATAGAAGGACCAGTTGAGAGAAGAGGTAAATTCTGCTCTAGCAGAGTGTCAGGAAAATAGAATAAATGGCCCCAGGGAGGATTTTCTTTCTGGTCTCCAGTTGAAGCAACCACCATTAACCTCCTCACTATTCATTTCCTACTCTCATTAACATACGTGCAATATTCTTTCTACCAACAGGGAGTGCTGAGAATAGCTCATCATGCTAATTGCCTGGACACAATTACAAATATCCCATTAATAATCACCACAAGATCATCTGCTGTCTTGCTGTGCTCAGGTATTTCATTGGACTCTGGTATGTGCTCATGAGTGCTCACTCTAACCCCCAGGAGACTGCAGAATTACTGCTGCTCCTGCTGGATGGCAGATCACAAGCACACACTAAAAAAACACAAGCTCTTTGTAATAAACATTCTCATATTCATCTCCAGTGTCCAAGCATTGCCACTCGTGGAATACTATCAGCCAGGACACCCTTAGGTGGTTTAAAACTACACTGTTATGGTACGAGTGGAGTTTTCTCCCTTCCAGTCAAGCACCTGCTCAGCCAGAAAAGCCTGCAAGTCACCTTTCAAGGTGTGAGTTGACTTTTTTGTCTTCTGTGTTCTCTCAGAAATACAAATGCTCTATATCAAAGCAGGAAGCACGTACATAAGCATACACAATGGAGTTTTTTTGGGGGGTTAAGATGAGAAACAATAGTCTTCAAATCAAAGGAAGAGAGATTCAGGTGAAGTGTGAGGGCCTGTTTTCCAGCAGCAGGGATGATGAAGCAGTGGAGTAGAGCACCTGGGAATGGTGTGTAACCTTGAACCCTGGATGTCCTTGAGGACAGGTCATGAAAACAGCCCCAAGAGATATTTGTCTGAAACTGATTCTCCTTCTGAACATTCTCCCCAGTCCCATCACCTGTGGTACCACAGCTCCACAGCAGGAGTGGCCTTGCTCCTCTAATTTAAAAGGAGATGTATTCCTTTTGAGGACTATGACAACAGCGGTTGTAAAAGATGCAGGAACCCTTTCTCCTTCAGACCTCAGATGGGGTTGTTTTACAAGCACAACTTTCTGATCTAAAAGGGGTCAGGGCTAACTTATTTCTCTTGTCAACTCCACCCTGCATAAGTAGATGCCAGTCTTTCTTTGGACTTTGTCCCTAAATTAAAAGGTAACCAGAAGGCATCAGATAAGAAACTGGACACATCTAAATAGTCAAACAAAATCTGAAGGACTTTGATAATAAATACACATGTAGTGAAGACACTTTCGCATAGATTTCTTACTTAACATGTAGGAAAACTTACAGCAGGAATTTCGTTTAGGAGAACAAAACACAACATTGAGATCTTTATAGCAATCTCTCTCTGGGGCTTTTTGTCCCCCACACAGACCACAAGCTCACAGAGGTCATCTTTTGGGCACCATGCAAACACGGGACAAGTGCAGGAATGCCCTGGATGGTAACACAATGCAAACAGAGATAAGGGAAGAGAAACTCCAGTGAACAAATGCAAATGCACTCTGATGACCAGAAAAATCCTGGCTTACTTCCTAGAAAAGCTGTGTTAGCACCTGAACCAAAGAGGATTTCTGGAGCAAAGGACAATGGAGTGCTAGCCAAAGTGCTAAATAAATTGAGTAAGAACTTTATCAATATGACAAAGCAAAAGATGTTCAGCAAAGTACAATTAAGATTCAGTTTAAAAGGAACATACACCACTGTAAAATGCCACTAAAACAAACTAAGCTTAAAATAGTTTAGATGGTTTAACTTATTAGTTAACATATACAGCAATGGTGTGCCGGCACAGCAAGGCCTGCTCAGAGCATGGGAATCAACCCAGCTACATCCCCTCACCAAAATATCTCTCCTGGCAAAAGTCAGGCCGGAACCGCAGCAGTGCTGGTGGCAATGGGTTCTGCTGCCTTAGCCTGTGCCACTTGGAGGTGGCAAAGCTTTACTGGTTGACTGGGCCACCAGCACGGTGGCAGCGGCAGCAGGGATGCTGCCCCATGTGAGAAACATACCCACAACCATCTACACCATGTTACTTCAACGGACTTAAACTCACTCCTAAATCAGTCTGTAACTACAGCCTGCTCTGCATTCACTCCTAAGCTGAATACAGTTGGTATTAGATCTGTCGTTCCTTTCCCTCTCTCAGTCACATCCATGCACACACAGACATACTAAAAATAAATGCAATTCCACATTCATTCAGTGTAATTTCTTGGGTTCTACTTTTCAGCACACATTCTCCATGGCTGCTAGCTCTTCTTCAGGTTAAAATATGGTCTTTCACTCCCATCAGTTTAGACATGGTAAAATTGTGGGGTTTTTTCCCTTCAGCTTAGCAAGTTAAGTGAATTTTCACACTGCAATACCCACCTGTATTTGTAATTGTAGCACTAACACACAGGGGAAATGGAAGCTCAGCTGGAAAGTTTTTCAGCTCTTGGTATCAGAGCGTAATTCTGCTTGGACCCATGCAAGGAATTGTTTTTTTCTTTGAACAGTTCTCTCTCCTACTGCTTTGATGCCAGGCTGCTATCACTACTCAAGTATGCAAATCTGAGTGGGCCACCAAAACAAGTGTTAAAAACCTCCCTGGGAATAAAAGCGCTGTTTGTACAAACTCTCGCATCCTTCTCCCGCCTTCCAACCAAAGGCTGCTCTAGCAGCTGGTAGGATGAGGCTCTCCTGGTGAGGTGGGAACGGAAACACGACAGCTTATCGTTACACTCCGTCTTCAGTGTTTTGCTGAGTTAGGAAAGGACAGGACACCAAGCACATTCCCAGGCACTCTGCCAAACTGAGGCCCAAAGGGTAAGCAGAAAGTAATGTGTAGGACGCAAAAGAGACTTTTTTAAAAAAAAAAAAAAAAAAAAAAAGAAAAAAAAAGGCACCAGGTGGTCAATTAAATGATCCAGAACAGGGGAATGTGAATGAACTTTTTGAGTTCTGCCTTAATAGCTTATTAAATATATAAGGATCTGCAACTCAGGAGTGAGCTGTGTTCTGGGAGAGTCACATCAGGCTGGGATTTTGCAAATCATCTGTCTCCTCCAGAGTCACCAGTGAAGCCACCACCTCAGAACCACAACATCCCACTCCTTCCAGTGCTACAGATAGGCATAATCACCCCAGTGATTTTTTTCCTGATTAAACTCACTTCCAGTATCATTAAACAGTAAATTACCACAAGCGGGTTTTGTTCCTTCGCTTTTTAGCTGCAGCCTCGTATAACACAGTGTGCAAACCCTAATGAAGGGCATTTGTACACCAGTGTGGGTCAATACCATAGTTTAACAGAGAGCAGCTTTGTAAAGGGAGAACAAGGCTACTGCAGTGTGCTCTAGGGCTTTTACTTCCTACAGCCGGTGCCGGATCTCTGTTCCGCATTAATGAACGGCTGCTGTTCATTCAGCCGTCGAGGTGGTCTGCTGGGACCAGCCACCGTGGGACAATTCAGGGGGGACACGCCACATGCAAAGTCCCTCCACTTATCTGACTGCTTTGCACGAACGACGCTGGCAAAATCATCCATGCATATTACAGAACTTGGGAAGTCATACAGCATCATTCAGGTTTTGTGCTTTTTGGCTCAAAGACAGAGCGGGCAAGAAAAGTGCTCCACTTCTCAGCGAAAGAAGCTTTCTTATAGCCAAGAGGTGGCTGTTACTAAATTTGCATCCCTTTGGCAGAAAATTCCAGAAAAGCTTTTGGGCTATCATGAGGTCTTCTCATGAAGAGAGACACAAAAGAAGCCAGCCTCCCATGCAAGCTGATATTCCACTGATTTTCATTCAGAAACGTATTTCTAAAATTTGAACGCTGAACTGAAATTTCAAATGTCAGAAATTTCATGCTCCCATTCTTGTGTTTCTGTGCAGAGAAGCATGCAATTGTTCTTTAAGAGGTCACAAGATGAAAACTTGGGACCTGCTGTAAGGGACCACACATTGATATAATAGGAAGGAGCCTGGATACAGTGAGATACAACAGAGACAGCCTGGGGATCTCTCTGCAAAATCATCTGGAGCTGGTACAAAAGAAATCTGTTCCTCTTCACCTTTCTGAAAAGGAAACAGTTTATCAAGCTTTGTCCAGCATGATTTTCTACAAGTTTAAACACTGTATCACACACTTTTTTGAGGAGTGAAAATTGCAGTCTGCTCTTAATTGATTTACCTAAGCTACAATAACTCAAAAGTCTTTTTTTTATATTAATATTAATTTAAAAAACAACCCACCTTCATGCTGAAATAAGGGTCCAGGAACTTGCACCAGTTTACTGGAAACCTGCTTAAACACAGAGTTCTAATTAAAAGGGTGTAGCCCTTTTTTACACAAGCCTGTAGAGACAGCCTTGTCTAGGAAAGGTGATGGGGATAGGGGCTCCAAGGCCAGCCCAAGGAAAACTTGGCCATATGGCTGCAGAGTATTTTTTCTGCACTTTCCCTTTTTTCCCTGCTAGCTGTCCATCCTGTCTGGGAACCTGGCTGCCTCCCTAAGCACACGTGGAGAACAAGCCATGCTCCCAGCCCATCCTCAGTCTGCTGCAGCTTCACTGGCCTCATAACACCCTCAATCAACCTCCTCTTATCTTTCTTCTCTCTGCTTTGAAAAAGAAAATAAAACGACCAAGCCTCTTCAAAGCCAGTTACCAAGCAGAAACCCCAAACAGAAACATTGCCATGAACTAGATTATTTACAGGCTTAGGAGAAGGATGAGGATTTACATACCCAGTGATTACTCTACCCTTTCAGTTTCTATTTTCTTACCTTTTTGTTTTGGCATGAGAAAGAGCCAGCATGTGACAGTAAGGTCAGGGTAGCTCTAGTTACAGCAGCATCTAAGAAGCGTTGTTCTAGTAAAATGATACCATGTACAAGCCACACTATATAAAAAGTGAAGGAGACACAGGAGGCAGGATACGAATCACTCCACACACGATAGCCTTAAATGATGATACCCCGGCTACAGTTCCTGCCCAACAAGTGGGACGTTAACCCACGCTAAACTCAGACCTGCCGTGGCAAAACAATTAGGGATGGCTGAAAGAGGTAACCCCAGCACTGCAGCTGCTGAGCTGATGCAGCCTGGGTCCCTGCAGAGAGCTGCTCCCTCCCGCTGTGTTGCAGGAGGCTCGCACTCCCAACAGACCTCTAGTTTGGGCAGGTAATGCGGACAGAACTGTGCAGCGCTGCCGACATCAGCCACGGGGTAGGAGTAGAGTGAGTAGGATGTCATCACCCAAAAGTTTGAGAGGCAACTGCTCCCCCCCCGCCTTCTGCACAGCGCTACTGCCAGTGCAACAACAACAAAAAAAACCAGCTGCTTCACTTTTTGTCGGTGTCTGTACATGATTTCCCATGCTAGGAGTGTCCTTTTCTCCTCTTTTCTGTTTGCTCTGAATACTCAAATTAATGATTTTCACCTGGTTTCAAAGAAGCAGCAAAAAGTCAGTGTAGGTTCATTAAATGTAGTGGAGACTCCCCAGAAGGTTCATAAACTTTTCACTAAGCACTAGCCAGAGCTTCAGCTTGCTATCAAAATGCCTGAAAACAGTGTGCCTGCTTTCCCATTTCATGAGGAGGCTTGGCACTAATATTGCAGCAAGGACCTTTTGAAGCTGATGATTGGCATGTGTTTTCGGTTTATTTTCTAATAAAAAGAATCACATGCATTAAGTTTTCTAAAAAGCAACTGTACCAGAACTAAGCCATGGAGAAAAAAACCTGTAAAAACCTCGATGCTTTCTGTTAACATTAAATTCATTCAGCTTTGTTTACAAATGGCACTGAACTCTTACTTTTTTTTTTTTTCAAGGAATAAAATCTGGGGAAGTTTATTAATCCACTGTGGCAAATACATTCTCCAAGCAGCAAACAGACTCCCATACATTTCAGAAGTGGTTGAGTAAGTGTTTTCCAGCTTACAGTTAGTGGAGGGCAGATCATGGTTTAAACACTGTATCCAGTTCCCATTAAAATTAACAAGTAAATCCCCACCAATATCACTAGAAGGAAGAACAAAAAGGGGTGCTCAAAATCATGTGCTCCTATGAAAAATATCAGCTTTTTTTCCCAAACATGTCAGCTTAGACTCTCCCTGGCCCCACTAATCAGATTTCCATAGCACCACTACAGTAAAAAAGTGAAAGAGTTTACCAAAACCTCTCAGAAATATTTTTTTTTTAAAAAAAGTCAAGCTTTTAACTATAGTTGCACAAAAGACCATAAGATGTTGCATAGAGGCATAACCAAATGACAACTGTCTTCATCAAATTGCATTTGCATTCCTAGAAGTGATGGGAAGCACTTTATGGCAACTTTTTCCCAGAAGAAACACTTGAATTGCTGCAAGTTCCCAGCCCCAGGGGAGGTCTGGCTGGTGAGAAGCAGGATGAGCCCCAGGAGCTTCAGGGAATACAGCACTGAAGATGAAGGAAGGAGAAAGTTTAATTCCTTGTTGCAACATATTTCAGCAAAGGCTTGAATTTCTCTCTCATACATTGTACCCAGGTGCTCTCCTCTCGTGATTAAGTTAACCACTATTTGTTTTCTCATTTTTCTCCTCACTTTCTAAATCTTTAAACATTGGTCAAGAGGGAAGCAGTCCCAGCCAGCAAGCTCACAGAAGCAGGGGCTTCAGGTCTATACCCAGGTCCACTCAAGCTGTGGCTTGAAGCCAGTTGCCCCTTCACATCCCTTCCCACCAGACAGGGGTTTATCTCCTGAAATCTCCCCTCCTCAGGTTTCTTCCCATCATCATTTATAAAACTCTCTTTTTGCTTTGATGAAGAATGAAAACCAGACGTGCCAAATCTGACTTTTTCATGAGGAAATCTTCCATCACCATTTCCTGCCAACCCCAACTGTTGCCTCATTCACATGTATGTGTTTCAGGGGCACTGAAATTTAGGTAGGAATTGTGGAGCAAGGACACAATGTGCAACACAACAAAGATCTAGATAAGGAGAATATTTGGCTTATCAGCAGAAGAACATATATGTTTCTGTAGTATATATGATGATTTCTGCAGAACAGAGGGTATTTCCAAAAATGAAATTATCCTGAAGGGAACAACAAGTGAAGAAAATCAACAAAGGAAAAGGAGACAAAATTAAGAGATTTCTAAAAGAACAGGACCTTTAAAAATACAATGATGGGGCAGGCTATAGTAAATTTAAATACCAGCCTGCAATAAACTCTGTGTAACAGGATCCCTGAACACAGCCCGTCTCTGAGGGAGGTTTCAGCTCCACTTTCCAGGCCTATCTCTTCGACCTTGTCTCTGTCACATAAACGAACTGAAGTGAACATATGTTTTTGTTTCTAAAATAACCAGACCGAAGCAGAAATACTGCACTGCCCACACTAGTCTCCCCCCACCTTCCTCAGGGGAAAGTGCAGACAAAAACCATGCGTGTTAGTCACATCAAATGAAGTGCTACAGTGACGAGGGTTTATACAAAACAAAACAGAGCCAAAAAAAAAAAAAAAGGTCTGTCAGGTCCCAGCTGCAGCCAAACAATGAGCTGTGAGACCAGCCTTTGCTATTCTTTCACAGACAGATGTAGACCATGTCCAAAGGACTCTAGGTACCAAGGAGATGCTTTTGTCCTTCAGAGGATGCTATGGCAGCCCAAGAGGTGCCCTGACAGGCTCCTTTTTAAAAAGCAAAGATCACAGAGTTTTAATCACAGTAACGACCGTAAAGAAATTTACAAGGAGAGAGATAGGTGTGGATCTGTCAAGGAACAAGAATAAGCAGGCAATAAAGAGTGGATTGAATCAACTGCTTCCCAGAGAGAGAGAGGACAGTTAAAAGAGCATGCACACTTTTCATTTTGATTGATCCCAACAAAAATAATTTCAGAATCAAAATGTGAATAAAAGTGTTGCAACAGCTATCTAGTCTGAAAAACTGTTCCTTACCTTATGAACTAATTCCACACTGAGCAGATGCCATAACCTCAGGAGTACTTATTTCCAGTTTTATATCCCAAGGGACAGGTTTGCACCTTATGAAGAGAAGGAGAGAACAGGACTCTGACAGACTCCAATCTTTTATTCCCAGTCTGTCTCTTGGTCCACACTGCAAGAAACTCATGGCAAATTTTATGCCCAGCATCAATCATTCCCTCTAGTTTCTCTGCATATTTCTCACATTGCTGCAAGTACATTGTTACCTACAAAAGCCAACTGTGACTGCATCTGCATCCACTTGTCTCATTTCTACCCTGAAACCTGAGCCCTGCAGAGCCTTTTGCTTTCACAGGACTGCTTGTTCCTCAAAAATCCAGGCTGAATGCTCTCCATGATAAAAAAAGAACATTTTACACCTGTGTCTATAAGAGGAACAATATACCTGAAATGGCAGCTTGGTTTTTCATGAAAGCAAATTTACATGAAATTCAGACATATGTACTATCTAATAATTATTACTACACTCAGAAAAGGATTTTTTCATTTCTAAGTTAGGAGACTTGATAGCTTTCAGGAAGGCCTATCTGAAAGAGACATCATCAACTTGGTAGGAGAATCCAAACCCTCCTATCAAAAATGTCACTGAGGTTACAAGTAAGGTTTAAAATACTTCTGTAAAGGAAAGAAGCTAGGAAAAAAATATTTGTCACTTTGGAGCTTTTTATTGTTGTCTGCCCACAACAATACTGTGCATAACCAGTTGAATTAATTTTTTTTTTTTTTTTAAATTTCAGGATCTAGCACTTCAAAGGAGTTTTGACAACAGTGGGGGAAAAAAAGCTACTTTTCACAATTTTAGAAAGCTCAAATTGGTAATGTGTCTTTAATTGTTTTTAAAACATTTAATAAAAGTTTTCTAGTACAATCCTATCCTAGGACCATCATTAATCCCTGATGTCTGAGAGATACCAAGTAAGCTATGGACACTGGGAGAGAACATTTTGTCCTTTGTTTCCCGCCTATTACTGTTTTCTAAGCTAATTACAGAAGATTTAATAAATCATCTCAGAAAAAGAAGCTGCTGCAGCTCCCCTTTTTTTGTAATGACAGGCAGCCCCATGACTTACGTTGGGTTCTAGCCGCAGCTCTGTCCCCCCGCACGCTCTGTTTTTCCAGTCTTACGCAAATGAGGAATTGTTCGTCTGCCCTCTACTTCCTAATCCCAAACTGGACTGCCACCATTTGATTTGCAAAGATGCTACACAATGCCTCGGAGAGAGGAGGCTTAACACCATGCTGCCTCATTGCACAAGATGACAGATGGAAAAGTGGTAGGGTAGAATGACAGGCATTTCATAAAAGGCAATTATTTGGATATAAGCTTGAATAACCCTGACAGTGAAGTTCAAATGGACAAGGTGGTATGGAAGGCAAGTGACAGGCTTGGTAGAGATGGAGCTTGGCAGAATAGGATAAACATGTTTTGCAATACATCAGAAGATATCCCTATCTGCCAATGTACACGCGAACATCAAAAATCTAGTGGCCACATGGGAAAAGAAATGCAGATGATGAAAAAAGAAATTTTTTACCTCCACTCCAAAGTAGACTATAAGAGTGGCCACTACAAACTGAAATGGTACTGGGGAAAAAAAAACCACCTTGTGATTAGCATGCAGCACCGTGATATTAAACGTGAGATAAAGAGTTGAATGAAGCTGTAAGTCCCAGCAATCCCAATAAAATCTCTTTTGATAAAGCAGAGACACTCAAGTGGGGTTTGGCAGCCTTTGGCAGTGCTGCTCTGCCCTCCACAGCTGCTGAGATGGTCCCTTTCTGGCGTACCAGCTCCAGAAAAAGGATCAACCCAGGTAAAGACGAGCTCATCTGGCTTTTCAAAGCGCTCTGACCCACTTTATAAAGCATGCAGGTAGGCTAAAATACATCAATGAGATGCTTTAAAGCCTACTCTTCAAATTCCCTGTTCCTGTGTACAGAGGACATTGCCCACTAGCAGGTGGCACCAGCAAAACCTTCTGTTTTAAAAGCATCCATCCACAAGAAATACCTGCCAGCAAAGAAATCAGCAAGCTTTACCTGTGGGGCTCTCTTTACAAGCTAATAGTTTCCTCCTCTTGATGTTGGCTCTGGCCCAAGTGAGATGTACTTCAAAGGAAGACCCTCCCTGGTAGGGGTCTGAAGCTGGAAGTGCTGCCATCAATGGGGTCTAGCCACCTCAGGATCCTCATGTCCAAGCCTACGTTGCCTTCACAATTTAGAATAGTAAAAGACAAGAGAAAGAAACTGCAAACGCCTGTTACCTGCTGTTTTATCTCAAGACCATTTTTCAGGTGGTGTGCTGTTGAAAAATGTGCATTTTACATGCTGACCCTCTTGCAAGAAGGTGCTGGTGTGGCTCTGTTGCAATCAGTCAGATGTGTCTTCTTGTTGGTGGAGGCAAGGAAAGAAACATGTCAGCAAGGCTCTTAAAGCAGGTAACACAGAAAATAGCTGTATATCCAGTGAAAGGAAGTAAAATTGTCATTCATCAGAACTGAACTAAGAAGACCTCCTGTACAACCCTGAGGTGGACCCAAGGGAGCCATGTGAGGTTACCTGTCAGGTAAACATGGGAGATGGCTGGAAGAGCAGTGGTGTACTGAGGTAAGCTATTTACCAAGCTCCGTATTGAAAGAAGACAAAAGAAATCTCATGTTCTTGAAACATGCTGGTATCTGATGATGTATCTTACTCTGTCTCAATAGCCTGATTTGAAGTAAGAGACTCACACAGGGACATGGCCCTCTCAGAGAGTCAGTCCCACTGAATCATACATTAAAAAAACCCCACAAAACCACCAAAATTTGTGAAACACCTTAGTCACATGACACAGGCAGTATCAACATCTTCCCACAGTGGCTATTTCTCTTTTGTGTGAGGAAAAGAGGTGACATGGGGGGAGCCACCACTAGGCCTCTGGCCCAGTTGCCTCAGTAAGCAAGAGGGGCTGTGAATGCACGATCACCTCTTCTCAGGCTACCCCTGCCACTGCTTGCTTAGATCTGGGTGCAATGCACAGGGTATTTTCCACCAGCATCAGGTGGATGGCATACTGGAGATCATCAAGACGGGGCTTAGATTTGCAGGATGCCAAAGGAAAGGGCTTTATATTGTACAGGATCAAATAGCAGGCCAGACTAACTGAGGTGAGGTATGAGGACACTTACTCAAGGCCAAAGGTTAATGCCTCCCCACATGACAAGGGTCGGTATCTGAGGAATCCAGAGGCCACTGTGCAGCTACTGACCTTTGCCCAGGGATCTAAGAGACAGTGCTCACCAGCTTCAGCATTGTGCATGTGCTGTAGCAGAGACAGTCTGGAGCAGAACCTGATACACTGTTGCTAGAAGAAAGTGATAACATCATTAAACAGACCAGGGGAAAAATATGCTAATGTCCAATTTGATTTGTTGCGAGTCCTGCTATAACCAAGCCCATGTAGGAGGGCAGTGCCTGATAGACAGCAGGCTCATGAGGCAGCATTTAAGTAAATGATACTGGTAAAGGACTAGAGGATTACCTTTCCAAAGGATTAGGATTACTTTTTCAAACAGAACATGTTTTTCCCTCTCCCAACAGCTCCTTATCCGCCAAAGAAGCTCCTGGTCCTCCAAAGGTCTTTTCAGCTTATCAGTAGCAGTTCCTGGAGGCTGACAGAGCAACTCAGCACCCCTCAAAGGGAAAAAGGACACATTTTAGGGGCCATACTACTACTGCCAGCCAGCCTTCTGTTTTGCCATAGGAAACACGGTGGTGGTATATAAACACTCTGGCTAATTTTGGCTCTTGTGTTGTGAGATTTTTCTTCCTCTGCTCTTCCCTTCCTCAGCTGTGGAGAGGACAGGATCTCTCACGTGGCCACCGCCGCTGGTACAGCATCCACCACAGATGCATTTGGCCACTACAATCCAAACAAGAGGGGGGGTTAAAGCGCTGAGCAGGCGCTCACTCTTTGTACAGCCACCCGCCCTGGCAAGGCACCCTGTGTGACCCCACAGCAGCTGGCACAAGGGCTGTAGCAGCGCGTTCAAGGTGACGCTGCAGCCCAAGGCCCAGTACCTGCTCCCGGGCGGCACAGGGACAAGGACAGACCAGGATGACCATCGCCAGGCCGGCCCACGGGGAAGCCCCTGTGTCTCACCACAGTGCGAGAACAGCTCCGAGGCTGCTGGAAGCTGCAGGAGAATAATCCGGAGCAGCTGCTGGAATTCCTCCTGTACCCCAGGAGCAATCAAAGCCCAGCAGTGGTCTGACTTTTCCAGCATTACTAGGAGCAATGGAACTGCATCAAGGATACCTAGGAATTTCCCTTTTATCACAGCTGTATCCACAGAACCTTTATACGAAGCAGAAGGGATAAGTGACCCAGCTGTCAAGTATTTTCCTAATTCCCTCCACAGGCACAAGTGGTAGGCACATTTTCTCCCTGTCCTCATGCATTCCTTAAGGATCCAGTAGTAATGCTGTACCAGTGGTAGAAAAGTGGGGCAGATAAGGGCTTTGGAGGTCAGGTACTGCTTTGTGGGTTTTGCAGTGAACAGTTTCACTAAAAGTGCATATATATATATATATAAAAAATACTCCCATTACTACCAAGTCAGATACAATTTGAAAGCAAACTTCGGGCCTTCAAAGAAGGACTTACCAAGAGCAAGTCCTTAGCAGACATAAAAATTATTTCAATAAACAAGAGCATGTCACTTAAGTGCTTCATTGTTTGCCAAGTAGTTTACATGCACCAGTGGGAGCTAGGGTACAAAGTGTTTGCGTGGAAACTGCTAAGAAGGCCAATTATATAGCACTTCCCAACAAAGCCCAGTCTGTTACCCCAGTTGTGATCAGCCTCATCGTGCAACAAACATGATCAAAGGAAAAAGATGACAAATGTTTCTGCATGGGAAACCCCTTGGCCGCTAAGAGAGGGAATCACACAGGTGGTATAAGGTACTACTCAATTCACTGCATGCCCTTGAAAACTATACTGACATATGTGATGATAATTGGAAGCTGCAGATTAAGAGTAAGAAGATGTTATGGTGTTGGGTTTAGGTTTGTTTGTTTGTTTTTTCAGAGAATTGTTCTCCAGTTTAGATTATGCCGTTTGTTCCTACACTGGAAAAAGTAGCAAGAAGGAAAAAAACCCTCACTCCATTTATAGTCCCTCTATAAAACACTACACAGACCTTATTTCTTAGAGTTAAAAAGTGAAACTAGAAT
>WTSP01018424.1:47258-67620 GCA_025331215.1 Actenoides lindsayi | reverse complement strand
CTGCCCCCGGTTATATCCAGAACCGGGAGTAACAAACAGCCCAACATTTCCTCTGCTAGGAATGATGCAGGTATCAGTCCGTTCTCTGTTAGGGTTAAACCACAGGTTCTTTTTTTTACACAGATATTTTGTTACTGTAGAATCATAGAGTCACAGAATGTTTTGAGTTGGAAGGGACCTTTAAAGGTCATCCAGTTCAACCCCCCTGCACTGAGCAGGGACATCTGCAACTAGAGCAGGTTGCTCAGAGACCCATCCAACCTCAGCTGGAATGCTTCCAGGGATGGGGCACTGACCACCTCTCTGGGCAACCTGAGACAGTGTTTCACCATTCCCATTGTAAACAATTTCTTCCTTCTATCTAGTCTGAGTCTACAGTCTTTTAGTTTAAAGCCACCACCTCTTGTCCTGGTGCAAGAGGCCCTGCTAAAAAGGTTGTGTGTCTCTTTCTCGTAGGCCTCCTTTAACATGTGAAAGGCCACAATAAAGCCGCCCCAGAGACTTTTCTTCTCCAGGCTAACTCTTAGCCTTTCCTCATAGCAGAGGTGTTTTAACCCTGTGATCATTTTTGTGGCCTTCCCTGTACCTGCTCCAACAGGTCCCTGTCTCTTCTGTGCTGAGGGCACCAGAGCTGAATGCAGCACTTCAGGTGGGGTTTCACCAGAGTAGAGGGGCAAAATTCCCTTTCTTGACCTGCTGGCCACAGCAGGTCCGCTAAGTGTTTGAACACCTACCTTATAATTACAATAAATCTTTTATCCCACACTTTTAAATGCAGCGTGTAGCTTAGGTCAAATATCCAAATCATCTAAATGAGATATCTGTTAATAGCCCTGGAAGGGAGATGACCTGCAACACCACGATGGCCACTTTGGTGAGAAGTCAGAAAAAAAAAATAAATCCATCTTGATTCATCAAGCTGTGCTCCTCTCATGTCATATAATGTTTTGGGGAGTTATTTATTTATTTATTTATTCAATTTTCCTCTTACCTGCTCAAGATCATGTTTCATAAATAGACTTTCAATCCTATTCTGCCTGTTAAATTTATCATATGTCTCTATAATAAAGTATATACTCCTCTACAGCCAACTCCCAACAAATCCGTATTTGTTGGCTGGAGTTTAAAATAAATCCATTTATCTCAGCGCCCTCTGCTGCTCGCTGCAGACTCTCATGTAAAGGTATCTTTCTGACAGTTCAAACTGAAAATCCAGTCTATTTGGATGTGTTTGGTAACTTTTTTTTTTTTTTGTGCAAAATAGCTCTTTTTTATTTTATTTTTTTTACCTGATGTTTTTCTTCCAGATGTTCTCGTGTGTATTTCACAAAACAGTATTTTACATTAAATAAAAGAAGAAAATTTGCAATTTAATTCACAAGAAAAAAAATAATCATACAACACTGCATCTATCTCAAAATGTAGCTTATTCATGGGTTTACAAAAATCATTGCTTTAGTGTGTATTTTACACCTGTTCTTTGTGAATAATGCCAAGACTCATCTCTTAAATTAAATCCATCTTCTTACATTGTTTTCTAGTAAATCTAGTTTCCCTATTACATCTGCAGACATAACCAGGGTTTTTCATGGACTTATAGAATGGTTTGGGTTTGAAAGGACCTTTAAAGGGGACTAGAGCAGGTTGGTCAGAGCCCTGTCCAGCCTGACCTGGAGTGTTTCCAGGGATGGGGCGTCTACCACATCTCTGGGCAACCTGGGCCAGGGCTTCACCACCCTCAGTGTAAAAAAGGTCTTCTTTATATCTAGTCTGAATCTACCTTCTTTCAGTTTAAAACCATTCCACCTTGTTCTATCACTACAGGCCCTACTAAAAGGTCTGTCTCCATAATTTTACGTTTTTCCCAAGCCACCAATGCTCATTCTTTGTGGAGGTAATTCACCAAACCCTCTTGCTGTTGCCTGCTCTCGTAGATACCAGGAGCAGTTTGTGCCAAGCCAGCTAATCTCAGCCACATATGCTGAGCACCTATGGACAGGCCCAAACAGTTTTCCACATTTAATAACCCTGTGGGAAGAGGCTGGGGGCTTTCCCATCAGTGGTGGCCTCCCTGGAACACCCTTTGCAACAGCCCCTTTCAGCCTGTTCTTAAAGCCAGGATCAGGGTGAAGGAGTCACCTCGGGCGTGAGGACTCAAATCCTGCTGCCTTGGGGCTGCCAACCTCCCCATACCACTGCTTGCAGCCAGGGAGGACAGGATAGAGACAGTAACGCAGTCTGAAATATCTTCCCTGAAAAGGTCTCTGAAACATCCTCATAACCATGCATAAGAGCAGGCAAGGTAGAAAGGGCTGGTGTGACCTGGTGTGACCATTTCAATCCTCAGTATGATCCACCTGTGAAAAGAAGGGACAGAAATATCTTTCTGAAGGCTAGTGGGGTGTTTCCTGTGATTCCTGACCATTTATACACGAGGAATAAGGTATAGAATCTCTGCATCAGAAAGACTCAGTAATGAATAATCTATCCAAGAGTCACAAAACAGAAATCCCACCAGCTGTGTCTCTCCCATTTTTAAGAGCATGTTTACAATCATGTTTGACAAACCGAAGGAACACTTTAGATGACTTTTTGCTGGGGAGACCCAAGTCCTGTTATCAAGTAATTCATAGTATGTTTGAAGACATTTGGTCTGTTTTCTGAAGGGCATTTCTGCTCCCTTTCCAGAAAACCTTTGTTTTTTTCTATCTTTCCCCTCTGCACCTGGATCTCCTGGCATGGTGAGGAACTTCAAGGTATGAATGACAGCAAGGAGCTTAAGACAGTCAGAGACAACTCTATGGAAATCCAGGTCCTTACCACAAGGAGACACTAATGATACCCTTGGCAAGTATTTCCATCTGAGAGAGGGGACTCTCTGCTCTCTATTTTTGCAGGATCTGTAAAATCATCAAATCACTGGAATACTGCAGAGAGAAGGAAACTAAAGAGAGTAGATGGATAGAAAAGAAATTTTAAAACAATATCTCAGATATTTGGTATTTTTTTTAGGATAAAAGTATTCTGAAATATGAAGAAGAAGATAGGTACAAACTAAAGAGCATGATACAAAACATAAAAGTTTGGTTTGCACTTGTAGTAAAAAATATCCACTCATATCCAGGAAAGCCACACTGATAGTCAGTCAGGTTGATCAGAGCTCTATTCTCTAGCTGGAGAAACAATTCCGTTTCAGGATTTCATAGAATCATAGAATCATTTAGGTTGGAAAAGACCTTGAAGATCATTGAGTCCAACCATAAAGCTAACACTGTCAACTCCACACTAAACCATGTCCCTCACTGCCACATTTACATGTCTTTTAAATACCTCCAGGGAGAGGCAATCCACCACTGCTCTGGGCAGCCTGTTCTGGGGCTTGACAATCCTTTAGGAGAATAAATTTTTAGTAATATCCAACCTAAACCTCCCCTGGTGCAACTTGAGGCCATTTCCTCTTGTCTTGTCTCTTGTTATTGGGAAAAGAGACCGACCTCCATCTCACTGCAACCTCCTTTCAGGTAGATGTAGTGAACAAGAAGGCATATTCCTCCAGATATGCCTGTTTGCATCCATTTTTTCCCAGTCTAATTCTCACAGACCAAGCCTCACAGAGACTGTAGACTATTTGGAAAAGAAGACCTTCCAAGTGTTGCCTGTATTAATATACCAAGGAGAACTCTGGTACCGAAGTTTAATTATGTACCCTACTTATATCATGGCATTTTATCCCTCTTTACTACTTGTTTGTTGCTTTTAAAGAAACTTGGGTACATGTCAACAAGGACATGGACCTTGAGTCAATGTGATGGGATGCCTCACTAAACACCTCGATGCAGTTTTGACATCTCCTCTTCAGAACTGTTTTACATACTCCAAACTCTTTGGAGCAGGAATGATAATCAGATGTCCCAGGTTAAGAATGAAGAGTGTTTCAGACTCTTTTTCTCGTATCATTATTTCATAATCTCTATTTTGATTTGATGTAAGTGCTCAACTTAAGACAAGGATAGTGAACTTCAAATAACTGCTTGGCTCCCTAAAGCAATGAGTGCAAAGCCTTGCTCATGTCTTACTTTCCCTTCATATGAGCTTGGATTGCTCTGTGTTGCTGGTTAGTGTCTCCTTGTCTTAGGATCCAAAACTGCTTTTGTTCTTTGAACAGAATCCTCAGTCCTAGTTTCATGGCTTTCCATGATTGACAGGAAAAGCAGGAGTTAGGTGATTCAATGTTAAACCAAAGACTTTATGCATGGCCTAACACTGGGTGCTTTATCCTTTGTAACATAATGGGGAGTCTGGGGAGTCCCAAGCACTGCTATCACAGCTGTAGGGTTATCCTTCCTCTTCACATTCACTTTTTGAAAGTGAATGCATACATTCTAAACCCACTTCCTCCCAGAAGCCAGACAAAGCACACAGAAAAGTTTCTAAACTTGTTTCCTTAAAAATTTTAAACTAAACATATAAGCATATCTTTCAGTTTCCTCAGCTGGGATATAGAGACTTACACTTGGAACTGGCTTGTTCACTTGAATAGAGCATGTACTTTTCATTTTTCAATTGTTCCCATTCCCAGAAAAAAGCCCTGGACTTAAATAGAGTCACATAATCAAGGACAGGCAAACTGCAGCCATTAAAGGGATATCTCAGTTTTATTGAATGTTTCATATGACAGAAAGTTAGGAGATTCCATTTTTATTAGTTTAATTTAATTCAGCTATATTTAGGTGGATACAAACAGCTTGTATGTGATTTGGCTGAAAAATAAGGTTTAAGTTACACTTATACAAGGAAATATACTCTTCACATATTAGGACATAGCCTGTGGAGTGAATTCTCTATACTCAAGATATAGCATTTAAATTTTATGGAAGGAGAGAGTTAATCAGTTTTAAGGAAAGAGAAGAAAATTTAAAACCTACCCTGTTATCTGATTTTATAATTTTTATTTTTCCCCTCTAGTATCACCCTCTCATAGTTTCTTTTTAATTCTGCCACTCTTTTAGCTTGCTTTTTGGCAGTAGATGCCCAGAGTATATGACCATAGGCAATGCTTTAGGGAGTTAAAAAAATTCTGGGTACATGAAATGACACATAACAAAGTCAGCAAACTGTATCTATATGGGAAATGTATTTCAGGCTCCCAAAATTTATCATATCCAGAGTCACACCATTCCCTGGATGCTCCTTTCAGTTTGCTCCTATACTGCACTCTGGCCACCAGGGACTTTAGCCCAAATAATAGCAGGGTCCTAAGTTAAAAATTCTCAGTATCTGTGGTTTTAAGGGAGTTTAAGTCCCTTCCCTTCCCTTCCCTTCCCTTCCCTTCCCTCTCCTTCCTTTCCTTTCCCTGTAGGTTAATAGAATCATAGAATCCTATAGGCAGGGACACCTCCCACCAGGTTGCTCAAAGCCCCATCCAAACTGGGCTTCCACAATTTCCTGGGCAACCTGTTCCAGTGTCTCACCACACTCATAATGAAGAACTTTGTGTTTCCTTTACATCTAATAGAAATCTACCCTTTTTCAGTTTAAAGCAATTGCCATTCATGTCTACATGCCCTTGTAAAAAGTTCCTTTTCGTCTTTCTTGTAGGTCACCTTTAGCTGCTTTAATGCCACTATAAGGTTTTCCTGGAGTCTTCTCCAGGCTGAACAACAATGCCAAGGAATGTTTTTGGGTACTCAACTTTTCTATTGCTCAACAGTTCCAAGGACCTTGCCTTGGTTTTGCCCCATGTCCGTAATTTCAGGCAGTTCACAGGCACAGTTTGGGGGTCTGCAAAGATGAGATGCTCTTCCCAGGAGGCAGGTCAAATATAACCACCCTGGTTTAGAGATTTAATTTAATAATACAGATACAAGCTATTCTGTGCCAGTTACACTCATGGCACATAGTTCAGATATAGTATAAAAAACTGGGCGCAAACTTGTTTGAATTATTAACTGCATCCTCAATGCCTTCCATGCAATACTCATTCGAGTGATAGAATATGGTATTAATATTAATATAAACATGCAATTTAGAGTTGTAATCCTAAGGTAATTGTATATCATTGCTTTCATTATTATAAATGCATAAGCACAATAAAAATCTATGTTTCCTGCCTAAAAGGCATAGGAATGAGCAAGTGTAAATGAATCATTTTAACAGCTCTGAAATTAAACATTTTGTTCTCCAGTATTAAAATGAGAAAGTTGAAAATTCAAATTTTAGCCTTTCTCCCACCCCCAGGTCTGAAAAGAGCATCTAATGATTTGATTTGGCTACCAGAAAAGAACGTATGTTGCAAAAAATTGCAAGCACCTGAACTTTAAAAATCAGGTTTGTTTATGGAGTTGGAGAATACCTTCCTCAAAATGTAATGACAGTGCTCCTTAAAAAAAGCCTTACAGAATCACTGCTCCATTTTGTCGACATTAGTCTTCATTCTTGAAGTTCAACATAGTAATTTTTTTTCTCCAACTAGGTAACTAAAAGTTTCAGCCCACTTTTGTTTCAGGGGCCTTAGGCTGGGGTTTATCACATGTTGAAACTACAAGAGCAGTTTCACAGCTCCCTGAGTGACCAACCTTGTTTCAATCTTTTCTTTCAATCTTTCCCTCTGATAACTAGTGTTATTTTTAAGTTTATGATGAATCTGTTAGACTTCAGTGAAAACATAAAACAGAAATATCCTTTAAAACACATGGGATATAAAAGAAAGAACTTTAATCGGTGTTGTGCAGAGGGGACTAGAATTCAGGAGAACTTTTACCTCTCCCAGTACTACTTGTATTGCTCCCATGTGTGTGACTGTGGTCCAGAACTGCCTCTTTACTGAAGCTCCATTCTGACTTGTCTTGTTCCCTTTTAATCATCAGTCCTTATTACACAATTAATTAAAAGGAACCTGATTACCTCCTAGAGGTGTGAATATGAGGAAGATGCTTGGCAGACAAAAATTAAAAGTGATTAATGTTGCAGTAGCAAGGACATCATCCAGCAAAGTTCCCCATTGTGTTAAAACCTCTTACACCATGTGTAGGTTCTCTTTTGCAAATGGTGGATGATGTCTGTTTGGTCAGCTTGTCTCATTCCCTAGGGGTTTCCATTTATGCATCCTCTGAGTACAGAGTAGAGCAGCCAATCTGTCTTGCGTAAGTCATGAAAATAGCCACAGATAGACCAGGAAGCAGGGGATGGTCACAGCTTCACAGCAACAAAAACTGCAATTTCTCAGTTAATCTAACTCCTGCAGAACATGGGCCAGAAGATCTCCATGAATTAACTGTTGAATGAACTGCAGTGTACTTTGTAGAAGAACTAATAATAATACTGTCTTGATTTTACTTTTTAGGGTCATAGATGTACAATCTTTGCCTAACAATTAATTGTTCCTTTCTTAATCATAGAATCATATAGAATCATAGAATCATACAGAATCATAGAATCATATAGAATCATAAAATCATAGAATTATAGAATCATAGAATGGTTTGGGTTGGAAGGGACCTTAAAGTTCATCTAGTTCCAACCCCTCTGCCACTATGTCTGAGAAAGATACAAATCTGTTTTCCATTCTGGGTTTTGTTGAACTTGAATCTTAAACCAGTAAAATCTTCTGGTCGGGTATATTTGTTAACTCTTTTCAGTTGTCTGTATCTCCTTATTATTAAGATGAATATATTAAGCTTGTGTTTTTCATGATATGGTAGATTCTCCCATACTTCACAGAAACACAGTATGGTTTAGGTTGGAAGGGAGCTCTGGAGGTCATCTGTCCATCCCCTCTGCCAAGGTAGGGCCACTGAGAGATGGTTACCCAAGAACTTGTCCAGATGAATTTTGAATATTTCCAGGGAGGGAGACTCAACAACCTTCCTGGGCCAGCTGTGGTAGAGCTAGGTCATCCTCACAGTAAAGAAGTGTTTCTTGATGCTCAGAGGAACCTCCTGTGTTTTCTTGTGTGCCCATGGCTGCTGGTCCTGGCACTGGGCACCTCTGGAAAGTATCTGCCTCTGTCCTGTTTACATCTTCCCTTCAGGTGTTTATTTACACTGACAAAATCCCCCTTGAGACTTTTCTTCTCAGGGCTAAACTGTTACAACTCTTCTCGGCCTTTCCCCATGAGAGATTTTCCAGACTCTTATTCATCTCAATGGTCTTTCATAGGACTCTCTCAAGTATGTAAGTGTCCCTCTTGTACTGAGGAGACAAGAGCTACACACTATTTCAGGTATAGCCTCACTTGTGCAGAATAGAGGGGAATGATCACTTTCCACCCACTTCCAATGCTCCTTCTAATGTAGCCCAGGATATCATTTTGCTACCCTTGTGGGAAGGGCACATTGTGGGCTCATGTTTAACTTGGTGACCACCAGAACCCCTAGGTCATTTTCTGCAAGGCTTGAGACAATGTTTTGGCATGACATCAGTGATTCCACATCACTTTATTCAGTTCATCAACAGCTTTCTTGAAAGGGACATACCAGAAATAAGTATAATATTCCACCTGCCACATTTGTGACAGATGCAGCATGACCTTTATGAATAAGTGCATTATGTCCTTTTGTTTATTTAGACATAAGACATTATTGCCCTTCTGCCCTCAAGTTCAAACTCATACTTAGTTGATTGTTGCCTATTACCAACAATTCACTTTTAGAGTCACTGTTTTCCAGATCAGACTTCACCATGTCATAGGGAAAAGATATGTTCTTCTTAGATATGTAAATTCATTTTCCTTCTGTTATTTGCTGACATCCAGCTTGTTGAGCAATCCAGATCATGGTACATTTTTTCCTCTTCATCAGTTTTCCCTCAATCTTTCAGTCACTTACAATTGTTCGGTTAATGATGTCACATATTCTCATTGATGAGAATATAAACTAATGTCGAGGCAGGGACTGAAATCAGAAACTCTATTAGGAATTTACATGTTTAGTCATTATTCTCTCTTCTTCATCCATTTCAGGTTCAAATAGATAGCTTCAGATCTATTTAATGCATTTAGTATTTTGTCTAATTATTATAATTGTAATCAGCAGCCTTGTAGTTGTAAGTTAAATGTGCTCTAGAAGTCAATGAAATTTGTAATCTCATTAAAAAGAAGAAAAACAAGTTCATTTGACACCATCTATTTTCTGTAAACCCGTATCGATTAGTATTAATTATGTTATCCTCCTTTAATTTTTTTATTAATTGAGTCCTCAATCAGATAATTCATTAGTGGGAACAGAACTGATGCCAGACTGTTAAGCATCTAATTATGTGGAATTGTTGTTAATATTTTTAAAATTTTAGCAACAAATTAGCTTCTATGCTTCACCAAGTTATAAAAAAAGAGAAATATTTATTTCCCAGACAGCTGATCATTTCTTTGAAAAATCCTCAGATTTTCATATCCTAAGTTATTGAGCAATCGCAGATGAAGTTATTTCTTTGTTCTAATTCATGGCATTTGTTATCTGTTTTTGAGGCATTGGTAACAGTCCCTGTGAGAGACAGGTTACTGAACCTGCTGGTCTGGTTTGTTACCATTCCTATGCTGGACTGACACATACTAATATAATCTTTACTCATGTACTGTTATGCATAGAGCAAAATCCAGACACACTTTTAAATTAAAATCTCACCTATCAAACAGGACAGTTTTTTCTTATTCTTGATGTTTTGTGAACCTAGAAGTTGAATGATAACAGTGTCTTTACATGATTTTAAATGGAGTATGGGAAACAAAGAAGTGTTATATCTAAGAAAAAAACCCAACACCTGAAAACGACTGTGAAGCAATTCCACTCCTTGTGCCACCATGTCCCCTCAACATGGGTATGAAAGCTGAAAAACTATTTCTACTGATCTTACACATTCTTTGCAGAGCAGAAACTGAAATACGGGAGAATAAAATCCAAACAAACCTCATGAAAACTCCGTGGGGATAATGAATACACATCTAAAATGCACGAGAGATACAAATTGCAATTTGTAGATCAGTAATTATACACAGACTCTTCTGAAACATGGTATTCCTCCTAGAGCAGGTTGAATGTAGCTCAGCCATTTAACAAACATACAGTGTGGTTGTAGGACAGGTTTTTGGTGGGACAGGAGGTATTTGAGAAAGGTCACTTAGGTTTCAGGGGTTGAAGATAATCCAGTTTTGTTGTTGTCATTTTTCAATATGGGAATTTTGGGGAATCATGAAAGAATAGTAAAACTCAATAGTTTGAGCACTGCCCTGCTATCTCTACCAATCTCCTACACTCTACCAGAGCAGGTCCTGGCAAAGTTTTGGATTGGACTAACTAGCAGTCTCCCAAGCATGGGGGAGAAAGGGGTAGCACCAGTCAAAGACATTTCCTACTGTGCAATCTGGATGCAATCACCTCTTTTTTAAGGGCAAAAGTCATGCTCTATCTCTCTGCAAACATCACATTTGTAAGGAGAACAGGAAGAAATCCTATAAAATAAGAGACAAAAATACTGCTAATAAGCAGGGTTTTCTGGAATTAATCCTGGTCCTACTGAAGTCTGTGAAGATTTTGTTACTGACTCAAGTAAAGGCCAAATCGGATCATTAAGGTAGCCCCAAGGTACTGAGTACTAGAAGCCAAGGATGTAGTGTGATATTGGAAAATAAAAAGAATTCTCTCTCTTTTGGCGTATTCTGTAACCAAGTGAAAGCAAGAAACTAGGAGATGCCCTTTCAACAGGCATTTAGAGGAGATAAAAGAAAGCCTGTTGTTCCCTGTTGCAAAGAATAGACACACTTTATGAAATTAGCTTTCAATATTATTCAGTGAATCAGACTTTTGTTGTTCCCAAGAATTTTTATAGTGCAACCAAAATCAGAAGAAATTTTTAGCATTTTGGAATACCAACACCTTGGCTGTCATCTTCCTATTTTTATTACTATTATTATTATTTTATTACTTAAACTAGTTTGTTAAGCAGATCATGTTGCTTGACAGTCATTGCTGTTACTTGAATAATATACATGTTTAGTTTGTCTATAAGGTGGGAGTCTTTTAATCTTGGGACCATTCATCAGCTACAGCAGATGCAGCCTTCTACATGGATACTTGGAGCCTGAATATGTCCACCCCATTGACGTTTCCTCTGATCCTGGCAAGAATCCCTGAAATATGGGGTTGATAAATGGGACATAAGACCTACAGGACATCCACATCATAATTCTGTAACAATTATTTTAATGCTATAAGATAAAAAAATATATGTGTAGCTTACTTTAAAAGGTAATGAGTCTTTGGCTTCTTCTGTTTTTGGCTTCCTATTTCGCCTTCTTACCAAATGGTCTTGGTTGATAGTGGCACATTTATCTGATCCAAATTACATGCAGATCTGTTATGGGAAGTTTTTAATGATCTTCCTCAGGTCAGGATGTCTGTACTGCACTTTGAACTCTGTATGTTAGAAGTGACTGATAGGAACATTTTAAGTAATAAATCAGCTACTCTAAAGGAGCAGATAAGTAGCAAGAAGCTATTTATGAAAGCTGAGATCACAGACTCAGCTGTTATAGGCAGTTTTCAAGGGAAAGTTTTCCCCTAGCTCTGCAGAGAAAGATCTTGGAGTCCTGGTGGATAAGAAGTTCACCATGAGCCAGCAGTGTGTCCTTGTGACCAAGAAGGCCAGTGGTGTCCTCAGGAGCATTAAGAAGAGTGTGTCTAACAGTCTGAGGTTCTCCTCCCCCTCTAGTCTGCCCTAGTGAGGCCACATTTGGAGTAGTGTGTCCAGTTCTGGGATCACTAATTCAAGAAAGACAAGGAACTTCTGGCTAGAGTACAGTGGGGAGTGTGAAGATACTGAGATGGGAAACATCTCTGTGATGAGGAAAGGCTGAGAAACCTGGGGCTGTTCAGCCTGGAGAAGACTGAGAGGGCATCTTTTCAATGCTTATCAATAGCTAAAAGGCTGGGGTTAAGAGGATGGGGACAGACTCTTTTTGGTGGTGCACAGCTACAGGACAAGGGCCAACAAGAATGAAGTGGAACCCAGGAGGTGACAGAGTCTGTCCCAGGCTGCTCAGAGAGGTTGTGGAGTCTCTTTCTCTGGACATTCCAAAACTGCCTGGACAAGGTGACCCTGGGCACCCCACTCTGGGTGACCCTGCTTTAGCAAGGGGGGTTGGACTAGATGATCTCCAGAGGTCCCTTTCAACCTCCACCATCCTGGGATTCTGTGAGAGAGGCTACACAGTATTGCTAATAGCTGAGATTCAATAATCAAGATCCATCTCCTACCATGATAATTGAATGAGTACTGAATGTAGCTAAAGTTTTGGCAGACAGTTAATAAGAAAATATGCACAGACCTGCAAACATATGTACCAATAAATAAAGACTGAAATATATTCACTACTCCAAATACTGGTTTTATTCCTTGAAATAGCTGAAAGAGCATCTAGACCATCTGGCAGTGCTGCCTGTGTGTTCTGCAGAAGACACCACGTGACAAAGAACCCATCACTTTCTTGGTTATTTGGTGGAAATACCTTTTCAGCACAGGCTAGGGACCATTCCCTATCTGGTTTGTGGTTAAAGTTTAACTGTACAGGTATGGTCAGACCATGATGAATGGCCTCAGGACCAGAGATCAGTCCAAGCACTGTTTAGCACCAATAATGAAGCTCCACTCCTCCAACAAAGCATCCAAAACAAAATTCAATTAGAACTTCACCTGTGATTACTTGTTTTCCCACTGGCATAGTTTTGTTATGAGCTTGCTGGTTGTCATGAGAAATATTCTTCATGTGTGGATTCTTGCATGTGTCTATGTGACAACCATTTTTGAGGTGATATGATTCTTTTTTTTCTCAAGACAACAGCCGTGAGTCTAGCTAAGCAGGTTAATAATAGTGAAGAATCTGGAGCTAACTAATTGCAACTGAAAATGTCCAGTCTGTTGGATTAATTGAACCTGTAAAACTAGAGGACAGGATGAACTGCAGATAACATTGCTCCAGCTCTTTCTTCAAGGGCAGCAATTCAATTCTGATCTGAACTAATGGTGATGAGAAATTTCTCTCAGTTTTAACTGGGGGTGAGTTTAGTGTTGGGTTTTTTTTTTTCTTTCTACTTAAAAGTTAGGTGTTTAGTCAAGCTAGGTTTCAAATACAGTCAATGGTAATACTCTAAACAACCAGTCTAAATACATACTTGACTTTTATATCTAAAATTAGAGACCTGTGGTTTTGCTGAGGAGCTCAGTGAAAGGCAGATTAAAAGGAGTTAAAAACTAAATGTATAGTAAAATGAGAAATAAGCAAAGGTAAGCCATACCTCTCTCTTCATTCTGCTCTGAAATGATGAGACTGGATACATAGAACCTTCTTCTGCTACCATAGTATACTTTGACCATTAAGAAGACAAGAAAGATTTTTTTTTCTTGCTCAAAACACTTGGTGACACCACCAGCTTTATATTGTCCTGATATAGTTTTCAGAAGCGGCTTTATCACGCAGCATTTCTACTTCCAGTTTCAACTGACAGGAATAAAGGAAGAGAAACTTCATCTTAATACTTTTCAATCTGAACAAAAATAATTATTTTGCTTTTTAAGATTTTTTTTCCTGGTACATCTTTCCATAGATCATTGTACAATATTTTTTTTCCGGTGAATAAATGGTTATTTGTTTGACTTTCATTTTTATTTTCACATAATAGGCAATCTTCAATGGAAAACTTTTCTGCTTATTTCCCAGATTCAAGTTTGACAAAGAAGGAGAGAATATTTTGGCACACTTCCATCAGTTTATTCACAGAGAATCTGGTTCCACTAATACGCTCTCTACTGACCATTCCTAATTTTATGTGTAGTTTTATTACTGACTTGACACTGTATATTAATTGGCAAAGGCTCAATGCTTTGATAACTTCATAATTTAGCTGGCCATAATGATGGCCCAGAGTGGTTCATTAATATTTGTGTTAAATGCATTTATTAATAATAATAATAAAAAAATAAAAAATTCACATGTGAAAACTGGATAGCTCTAGGTGATAATAGTAATGGGACTCAGCCTCTTGCCATTACATGTCCAGTCCAGGACTTTAGAAGCAGTGGCTGAGTTTGATAAGGTGATGAAGCTGGTTTTGTATATGTCACCAATACCTAGGCTTGTATTGGCACAAATACTAAGATGTAAATAGATACAAGGCATCTGCTTTTTTCACAGTCTCATGCATTTACGGATGAGAATACCTAAGGAATAAGAGTGCCTCTGGAAAATTTGACATATGTCTTCTCTGCAAACATGCATACAGACTAGGCAGGATACCTTATTTATCTCAAAATCTGTTAGGTCCTGTGTGTGGCCAGCTGAACTGAGCCCGAAGGGTTCACAGAATCACAGACTAATTGAGGTTGGAAAGAGTGCTTCAAGATCATTTAGTTCACCTGCTCTACTCAAAGCAAGGTGATCTTGAGCACTTTACTCAGGGCCGTGTCCTATCAGCCTCTGAGTATCAAGGGTGGAGGCAACAACCTCTCTGAGTAACCTAGTCCAGAGTTCAAATAAATTCCCAGTAAAAAAATTGTTCTTGTATTTAAATGGAATTTCTTGTATTATAATTTGTGGCCATGACCTCTTGTACAGTCACTGGACACTACTGTGCAGAATCTGTTTCTGTCTTCTTTACTCCCCCCATCAGAGAGGGAGTATATGTACCTTGCTAAGATGGATCCATAGGGATCTGTGGGAAACCCGTTCTCTTCTGGAGTGGTAGATGGACACCAAGCAGAATACTCCAGGGCTGCTAAAAGGGCAGCAGATGCCTGTGTGTGGGCCACTGAAAGAAAAACGTACTACTGTGCATGTAGATTGTGTGTAGACTGTACTGCATATGTATGCTTGCTGAAAGATGATGTTTAGTACTATTTCAGGCTTCCTTGAGTATCCAAGACACACACAAGGAATTGACTGACATAGTGAAGCTGTGAGACCTTGATCCTTCTGAGGAAGCAGTAGGAAGACAGGCAGGATAGACAGGGCTGTCTAAAATGTCTCTTGATGTTTATATGATCCCACTCTACTTAGTACTTATCAGGCCACACCTGGAATATTTGGTTCAGTTTTGGTACCCACTACATAAAAATGATGTGGACAGGATGGAAAGGGTCCAGAAAAGGATCTCAAAGATGATCCAAGGACTGAGTAGCTGCCGTATGAGGAAAGGTTGAGAGAACTGAGTTTGTTCAGCCTTGAAAAATGAAGGGGTAGGGGAGACCTTATCACCACGTTCCAGTACTTAAAGGGTGGCTACAAAGAAGATGGACATTCCCTTTTTACAAGGAGTCACATGGAAAAGATGGGGGGTAATGGGTAAAAGTTATTCCTCGGGAGACTCTGATTATACACAAAAGGAAAATTTTCCACTGTGAGAACAATCAGCCATTGGAATAAACTCTCCAGGGAAGTGGTGGAATCCCCAACACTGGACATTTTTAAGGTTCAGCTGGACAGGTTGCTGGACCATCTTGTCTAGGTCGTGCTTTTCCCATGAGAAGTTGGACCAAATGATCCTTGAAGTCCCTTCCAACCTGGTATTCTGTGATTCTATAATATGTAGGTGAGTGAACATGCTACCAGTGTGTCTTGATTTTTTTTTGTGTGGGTCTGCCTACTGTTCTAGATCTTGAATGATCCTGAATGTCACATGTTGTGGTGTAATCTTAGCAATCCTTTCTCTAACAGCTCAACATTTTGAGTTCATTCAGAAATTGCATTTATGTATGACTAATTCAAATATCTTTCCATTAAAAAAAAAACCCAAACAACATAAGCTTTGCCCAGAGCATAATACCTTTTCCATTAGGGCTTGAAGTTCCCCTTGATTCATTGTTCTTGTCTTTTCTAAAGGAAGGTGAACCAAAGCAGCAGTTAAGAGGTTAGATATTTTGTTAGATTTGGCTTTTGGTGCCTACCTAGAAACTAAACTATTTTCCAGCAAAATATAAGTGAACACTCAGCCTCTCCAACATAAGTGGGATTTTGCTTGTTGAACACATGGACAAATGCTACCCTACATATGTCACAAATTCTGCTACTTCTGGGAGTTCAGGACACTTAGTGTTTTACAGATTTGATCCTTCTTTTACTCTGAATACAATTTTGCCCAAGTTCTCTATATGCAGTTTACATGTAAAATCTCATAGAGACATTTGGTTTTTCTCTTTTTCCTTTTTCCTTTTTGTTTTTGTGTACATTGCAGTGTCTACAAATTAGAGACTACTTGTGCACATTGACATGTATTTTGGCACTTCACTTCTGCAAGTCTCAGCAGGTTTGTTGTCTTTTGGTTTTAATGGAGTGAGTAGAAAATTTACACACCAAAGTGTAGAGAGATAGGAGAGGCAACCTCTCATGTGACTGTATTTAAAACACTGATGGATTTGTCACATTTGTGTTTCCCATGACTTTGGAGAAGAGCACATACAGAACTGATCAGAGGAATTCACTGTAGCACTTGGTAAATTGTATTTCCCAGAATATTAGAGAAGTAGTATTAATTATTGAAAGTTCACTTGTTAGGGAACAGAGGTAGGGATTGGATAAACCAACTTTAAACATATGGGAACTGCCTCCTAAACCATTTCCTTTTCCACTTGAGGTTCTTCTGAAGTTTCTTCCATTGCAGCTTTGTCCTTGGTGTGTCATTGTCTAGAATTACTCATAAAGCCATTTCTGCAAGCACTGAAACAGCACAGAAAGGACTGTAGTCATTAGCTTCCCAAACAGTTTTGAAACTGAATACATTTCAAAGGTGCTAGAGCATGTCCAAAGAAGGGGAATGAAGTTGGTAACAGGTTTAGAGCACAACTCTTATGAGGAGCAGCTGAGGGAACTGGGCGTGTTTATCCTGGAGAAAAAGAGGTTCAGGTGAGACCTTGCTCTCTACAACTACCTGAAAGGAGTTTGCAGTGAGGTGGTGGTCAGTGTCTTACCCCATGTAGTAGGTGATAAGACAAGAGGAAATAGCCTCAAGTTGTACCAGGTGAGATTTAGATTAGATAGTAGGAAAAATGTATTCCCTGAAAGGGTTGTCAAGCCCTGGAACAGGTTGCCCAAGGAAGTGTTGGAGTTCTCATCCCTAGACATGTAGATGTGGTACTGAGGGATGTGATTTAGTGGTGACCTGGCAGTGCTGGGTTAACGGTTGGACTTGATGATCTTGAAAGTCACTTCCAACCAGAATAATTCTATGATTCTATGACTCTATGATTCTGTGTCTAGGAAACTGCTTTAAAAAACCCACATATTTTTTATATTTTTACCAGTAAAACTTTTCAGATCCATTCATTTAGAAAATTTAGCTAAATAACTAACCTAGAAGTGCTTGAAGTCACACCTGAAAGATGATGCTATTTACATCTGAAGACCTTGTGCCACAATGCTGGGATAAAAATCCAGAGTGGGAGTGTTGGTAATTAACCCAGACCTTTGGCTGAAGTAGGACTTGGAAATGAACTGTAGTAAGCTTTTAGGGAGAAGATTAAAGAATTAGTTTGAGACTGGAGATGTGGATTATTTTGACAGCATTGTCCCTCCCTTTCCATGCAATCATGGGCAAAACACTTCAGAGGGCATGCATCTTGATTGAGTCTGGTCATCTAAATGTTAAGTATCCAGGGTTAGCAAGTATTCTAGGTTATGTCCATTGTAAATGGATAGGGACTAGGATTCCTACCACTTCTCCCCTGTGGTAAATTGAGAGAGACTAAGATAATGTAAATCATCCAACTAGCTTGGATTCCTGCTTTAGGGCAGTATAAATTGCTTTGCATTTTATCTTTTTCTTGATACAACAAGCATTAAATCTGGTTAACAGATAAAATAGCTATTTAATATAGTTACAATTAGGTGGGATAAATACCACCTTTAATCTCTGTATAAGCTGATTTCTTTATTGTAATGTAGGAATATTATTTTTGTTGTTCCTCTGCTTTGTTTGTCTTACCTATTGGATCAAAGTTCTAGGTCCTGTAACATCATAGATCTAGTTCCTAGCCAAGTCTGATCATCTTTATTTACCCAGAGATGGAAATTACTTTCAAGCACCAGACAAATCAGAGTTAAAACAACATAGATTTTATTGCCGTGAAATGTTTGATCAAATGTGGTCATTATTTTCGTAGACTCATGTAAAACAGGTAGCTTGTATAGGAAATAGAAATATAAAAGATTAGGTTTTTCACCACTGAATTATAAATTAAATAAACTGGAAGGAAAAAAACCCAAAACAAACCAACAAAACAAACCAAAACCCCAAACCAATAAATAGAACATTGTTTGTTGGTGACCAAGTGCGCACTCACATTTAAATACAATCACAACAGCTGCTGTACAGAACAGAATTAATTGTACAAAATAAAGAAAAGTAAAGAACAGCAATAAAAAAAGATCAGACCTCTCCAAATGACCTTCACCTGGCAAAGGAAAATGACTTTATCTTCCTCCCCTATTCCCCAACACAGTTTGGGGACAGTACTTGAAGTTGTGCTGAACCTATAACAAGGGCAGAGGCAGAGGATATTTTTATAAATACAGTTCCTGTATAATTATGTTCATTGGTTCTTCCTTGTGTTGCAGGCTTGTGTCTTCTATTAATGCTGTTTTTTCTTGTCCTTAAAAATAAAGAATTAGAGCAGCAGAACTATCTCTCTGAAGGAAAAACAAGTCAAATGACCTTGGAATTCAGCAGCAGCCCTTTTGGATACCTAAGACATCTAAGACCAAAACTGCTTGTTGGTATTAACAAACAAACAAACAAACAAACAAAAAGCAGTTAGAAATATTGGCTCTTAGGACAATAATGCAGCCCTTCTTGAGCTTTGCTGCAAAATTGTGAGCCGCAGCTGTGCCACTGAGTCACGTTCAAAGGAAGAGATGAGCTGGGGAAATATTTACACAGAAGTCCAGGATTTGAAAGGACTATACATTGTGCCTGCTTTGTAGCAGATATTTTTTGTTTGTTTTTTTAAGAAAAGTTAAAGAGAAGCTTCAAAGAGCAGAATCCTTGTTGATTTGGAGAGCTGAAGTCTTTTCCCAATGAATGTTGTTTATCTTGAAAAAAACCCAAGTAAATTAAAGGTCCAAATTCATCCCTCGTGCCAGTTCTCCAAGGCAACGGAATGACACCTAGAAGGAGTTATAAGGTTTAAAATGGCAGCATGAAGGACAAAATTCTTGACAGTCTTCAGTTGTAGGTGGCAGGGTCATCACTGCTCGTCTGTGGTTCACTCCCCTTTACAGGCCATACAAATGCTGTCCCAGTTCTCATCATCTGCATAAAACTCTCCCTTTACTACGCATCTCTGCTATGCAATGTTACGAATGTGTGGACAGAGATCCAAATCTTAGGGCAGAGGTTGTAGGTGAGAATATCACTGTTTGTACTCACATTAAGTAACACCTTGCTCTAGAAAGAAAGGCAGGTGGTTAATCAGTGTGTTTATTTCATGAGTAATTTGCTAATAAAACCAAGTATCAACAACTGGTCTTTATGAGTCAAATGTATAAGAGGCTTGGTATAAGAAGTAAGTTCAGAGAGTTACTTAAAGTATTTTGAGATTTGTGGTGCAAATGTGTGATGCATACAAAGCTGAGCAATGAACTGAAGTACAACAGGGTCCAAATACTCAGACAGCACTTGAGCTATGAATCTATTTTTTGAGTCTCAAAAATCATAATGATGCATTGCCCTGGCCATGGAAGTTTGGACACTTTTCTATATTCCTTTGATGGTTTTGACCTGAATGGAATAAACAATTCTGTGATCTTTCAAAGGAATATTTTTTCTTGGTTTTTTGGTTTGTTTTTAATCAGGTAAATTTCAAAGTCAAAATGGTACAAATATACTTGAATTTGCTACCAGTGAGCACCCACTAAATTCAAACCATGCCCTTCCTTCAGACTGATCTAATTCATGAATGTATTTTGACGTAGCAACATTTCCATAGAGACAAGGACTAAGAAAATACAAAAAGCAAAACGGGAACATTGTGCAGCTATAAGTGGATGAGAAGATATTTTTAGTAGGAACATCAGTGAATTAATTGCTTATAACCACACTGAAAGTTCCAGATTTAAAAAAACAAAAGTGTGTTGTCACAAAACTGCTCTGATAGCTAGTTCAGCAGAAAAGGCAGGAACATTTTTTTTTCTGTGAATAAAATTATTAAGTACAGATAAAAACAAATAAAGGAGCTCCTGGGAATGTCAACAAATTTCATAGCTACCTTTAAAAAAGAATTTTGCTTTTGAGATGTGTTAAGATACTAAAGGAAAGAAAGAAAGAAAGAAAGAAAGAAAGAAAGAAAGAAAGAAAGAAAGAAAGAAAGAAAGAAAGAAAGAAAG
>WTSP01018424.1:24127-47158 GCA_025331215.1 Actenoides lindsayi | reverse complement strand
AGAAAGAAAGAAAGAAAGAAAGAAAGAAAGAAAGAAAGAAAGAAAGAAAGAAAGAAAGAAAGAAAGAAAGGAAGGAAAGATTGGGATGTAAATGCAAGTAGCCTCTTAATAATGACAATATATGGCAGTTCAATCAGGTCAAATCAGATCCATACTGAACCTTACTAAAAATCCACAGGGGTCAGTAAATCAAAAACTGGAAGTTCTGGAGCTTCACGAGTGCTCAGGTTTATTAATATTAATAGGTCAAAGGATAATCCAGGTCAAAAATAATTGTTGCCTGAAGAGCAGAGGCTCATTGTGATTACATTAAAAAAAAAAAGGTGCCAGTCTTTAAATAAATTGTGGTTGGGACCTTGGAGCATACCCTGAATAGGTAAATACCTCAAATAATGCTGTATACATATTATTTCCAATACCAGACATTTGAATTTGATTGTAATAAAATGCTTCTTTCTTAAAAGTTTCTCAGAATAATCTACCCAGCCAGTTATTCCTCCTTCTCCAGAAGGTTGATATTTTAATGAAGAAAATTGAAAAGGATGAAATTTTTTTTCTTTTCTTTTCACCCTCCATCGAACTCTAATCTAAATTTATTCCTATCTTGAAGTAGAGGACCACAATTAAATTGCTTTACAGTATATTTTCATGTCACAAACCTGTGCATCTGACAGAATCAAACTTAATTTTTTCCCCTTCTTCTTTTCTATCTCTCAGTTAGGGCAATAGGAAAAGCAGAATGGGTTTCCTTTTCACTTCTAATCATGGTTACCTACTTTTACACTCAAGTATTTCATGTTCTAGAACAGTTCCACAATGTTTCTGGCAAAGATATCTCTGAGGATTGTTCATTTGATTTTAGTATTTCTCTAGAGATGCTGGAGTGAAAAATTAATTCATTAAAGTTCAAGTTCTGGTAGGCACTTAGCTGATCTAGTGTTTTAAGGAGGTGGAGTCCCATGGAGACACACCTATTTCTCTTGATGCATAGAGGGTGCCTAGATAGCACTAAAGTAGGTATCTAAGGTATATATGTACCATGAGTAAGGACAAATCTGGGCAAAATCATAGGATTTCTTTATTCCTTTTGGGTTTTTTATTTGTGGGGTTTTTTTTGTTTGTTTTGATTTGGGTTTTTTTACATTTTCTTATGCAAGCAAATAAGAACTCACTAGTTCCTAGTGTATTTTCTCACCATGGTAGCAATGTCCTTACTGACCTCAAGAGGAATAACATCATGCTATAAGTGCTCTGTTTACTTCTATTTATTTAGAAAGTGAGGTTGATCTTGTTAATTCAATTTGGCTCTCTACATCAAGGCTGTAAATGCCTTCAAGATGTTTGTCATAGTCCCTAGGTTTAGTCTAAAGCTGGTCATTCGTGATGTAGCACATACTAACTAGTTCTAGAAAGCTACAACGTAGACACGTGTATGAGCACTTTTATCCTTGGCTTCCTTTATACTTAGTTGAGAAAAAGTACATACTTTCAGGGCATGTTTCCTCATTTCTTTGAGGTGAGACAAAATGCATACTGTAAGTGCCTTCTTCTCTCCACTGGTTATAGGGAGAGGAGGGCGATTAATCCAGATGTAGTCATGTACAATGCAAAATGTCACTCTTAGATTCCACCTATTAATCTGTGGAGAATAACAGGTGCTTCCACATGATCCCTTCTACCTGTTCTAGACACTTGGTGTGCAAGTCAAGTGGTCACCCATAGGTATCTAGTACTCTCTACAGATGAGTCCAGTTCTCCTATAGGTTTCATGTCATATCTGTCAAAACTCTGTGGCTGTCTCAGATACTCTGAAACATCTCAAATGTCTCTAAACACTTACACATGGACAACTATCTTATTTACTACCACAGAAAGAGATGAATTGTCCCTTGGAATAAAAGGTCTGATTCTGCTGATCTAAAAGGAAGTTAGATGGCCAGCATAACCCCACTCTGTAATACTAATCCTTCCTAACTTTCTCAAGAAAGTGATGTTGGTGAAACAAGAAAGGGAATGGAATAAAAGTCTCGTTGAAGAAGTTAGAATGTGACTGGAAAAAGCCTCTTGACTCAAGGAGTCTTGAACTCAAGAAGGCTTGTAGACTTGGTAGTGTAAGTTTGATTATTGGACTAGATGATCATACAGGTCTTTTCCAATCTAGACATTTCTATGATTCTTTTCAAACTATGCCTTGAGTGTTTTCTGTATGAGGATGTGTGGTCAGTGGCAAAGTAATATTTCAAAACTACTTTAGCAAGGTTATTACCACTTAGTTTCTGTGGACTAAGCCAAGCTGCCTTATTTGTCATTTTGATTTTTTTTTATTTTCAGTAAATAAGTGGATTCTGTTAGACCTCTGCACCTCAGCTGGTTTTCTAAAGACAATAAAGCTGCAGAAACAAGCTGTTGAAGAAAAGAAAGCATCATAAAATCAAGGCAACACAAAAGGTGACTCCAATTGCCCGCATTGATCCTGTTGAACAGAGACCCAGGTATGGCAGACTGCAATGTTGTGGGACCAGGAGCTGAGAAGATAGAGGACAGAAGCCCGTGCTGTCATTTAATCTCAAGTTCACAGAGGGATGAGGGCTCTTATTGAAACTATCAAGGTTGGGTTTTTTTTCACTTTAGTCTGCCATGCTCTTTTCACAACAGACACCGTGGCTGCTGCTTACATGGTCAGGACAGACTCCTAACAGGTTCTGGCCTCATTCCAGTGCAGCTTTATTGTACATTCCCATGTGGGTATGAGCAGCCCCCAACACCACATGGTTCATTTGTCCCATGACCCAAGAATTCCTCTTTTGCCAGGTTTCCATATTGTTTTCCCAGTGGTGAGTAGATCAGGTATTTCCATTGGACCAGAGGAAGCCCTTCTTTCAATCAGTCCAGCATTCAAGCAAAGTCAGGATGCTGGAACTGAATGTCCCACAAACAATGCATTGGCCCTAACTCTGCTGCCGGAGAAGAAAGTGCTTCAGATTTCATGTGCCACCTCAGCCAAGTCCAGAAGTGCTTATAAAAAACAGTGTTAGTGTATCATTCAGAACAATCAAATACTACGTGCACGAAAAAGTAGTTTAGAGCAACATAAATTTTTAAAAAGTGACAATTTCATCACACAATTACTGTACACTGCTGTTCTTAGGGTTGAATACTTTCCTCTCTCATGCTCTCTCTTTCTCTCTGTTTTAATCTTTCTCTTTTTTATTTTCTTTTTTTTTTCTTTCCTTTTTTTTTCTTTTTTTTTTTTCCCCCTTTTTTTTGGATTTGGTCCACTGGAGATAAATTGCCCTCAATGATATATATATTTAAAAAAAATATCAGCAGCAAGACTCTCTTGAAATAGATTCTGTTTGATGTAGCTAGTCTGTCTTTTCTGTTTTGCCCTCTTTCACAGCAGCCTCTGAAGTTTTCCGCAGGGGGGCTTTCTCCGAGTTGGCGTGTCCTTGGCCAGATTCCGCCGCTCCTCCGTTTTTGTGCGATGTGTGCTTTTCCAAGTAGTTCAGCATTTCACTGAGAACAGTTTGGAAAGTGCTTAGGGCAGCACATATTGCAGGAGTTCCAAAACCATGAGTGATCAAACTACAAATGGGAAGGAGACAGAAAAAAAAAGAAAAGAAAAGAAATACACACATGCACATAAATATAAATGCACTCACGTACATCGAAGAGTTTATAGTACACTCATTTTGCCATAGTGAAATTCAAGATTTGCTCCCTAAACTATTTATTACCTATGGGAGAAAGAGAAAAGGAAAGAGTAGAGCTGAGGAGCAGACAACATACAGCTTCAAAGGTCCATTTTAGTAGGAGCCTCCCTTCTGAAACACTGTGGGACAGATGCTTGGCTGATGCAGATTGACACAGTGTTGTTGACTTCAGAGGCCAAGAGAAGATCTGTGCCCTAGGCTCCCCATTATTGCTACTTTTTCCAGTCCCAGAAGGTTTGGTTCCCCCTTTTTCAGGTAAATAACACTAGTTCTGTGTGGTTTATTCACTCTTCTTGATCAGACTCTTGAACAAGACCTGGTTATTCTATGTTGACGTATGGCTGCATCTGTACTAAGAAATTAAGAAATGCCAAGAGTGCTATCTCTGACCCTCAGCACAACTGGCATTGTTTGGCCATATCCATGCTACTAAGCCCTCTGAGCATTCGATAGGGTGAAATCGAAACTACTTCTTGGGAACAACTCCTGAACAATGCTAATGCTCAAACAATGCTCAGGAAATACCCAAACAATGCCCAGAAAATGCCCTTTCACATGGGGCTAGTCCAGCCAGGCTAAATTCACAGACCATCCTAACCAATGAAGAGTAAAAATAATTAAGTTCCAACAATGTTGCCACAGTGGTATTGAATTTACTAATATAGATGTACCCTGTTGCAATTTTCATTCAAATAAGGTATTTTTTTTCAAGATAACGATTTTTTCATTGTTTTTCTTCACTATGAAGTAGCTGAATTTCAGTGGTACTCCTCACTTAAAAGCTACTGAAATGACGTATTAATGCATCTCAGTTTAGAGGAGCATTTCAGTGCACATATATACATCTACAGCCACTTAAGATGTTTTGGGCATTCAGTCTGACTTCCACCTGTAGATCCAGAAGTGTGCAAACTTCCCACAGGTCCCATCTCTTAGCTACCATCTCTGTATGGATGTCTTATCTACATTAGGATATCAGAAATGGCACTAGAGAGCAGATTTTAGGCAATTGACTTCAGCCCTATATGTCTAAATATTATGTGTATACTGTAAGATGTTCATGTAAGGTCCAGGGAAACTCAAGTTGTGCTAGACATCTTAGTATGGGCAATCAAGTTATTCTCATTGTTATAGCAACTCATTTTGATAAGTGGTAAGTGGAAAAAAAACCCACCCAAACCCTCCACATTTTTAGTTTTCATTCAGAAATAAAAACGAAAAATTATTTCAAAGGTTGAAATGTCATTGCAGTTTTTCAAAGATTGATTTCAGTTAGCCCAATTCGGCTCAGAGCAGAAAGAAGATGAGAGGAACAGAAGCTGATTTTTGAGTTTGTAGACATTTTTGAGAAATCAATGCTTTATATTTATTTGGATGAGGGGGAAAAAGCCCAGCACATTACAGTGACTCTGATGAAACAATAACTATTTCCCATCCCATGCTAGTTAAGGTCTTGTCCCTGTGGTAACTCTTTGGATGTCTTAGACACCACATCAGTAAGCACTGATCTAACACAGAGATCCATGTGTAGGTCAGAAATGGGAACATTTCACTTCAGTGAGAATCTCTCTCATCTGCACTTTGGCTTCTCACTCTTTCCAGCTGTTTTAAAAAACAGTGAAAAAGTAGGGGACAAGGGAAAAGAGGTTATACAGGACATGGACAATTGCCAGGATGTTGCAAGTATCAAAAAACCCCAAAGCCATGGGAAAGGCTCCAAGATATCTTTTATGGTGATCTTTCTGTCTGCTGCACATGGGAACCCTGTTTGCTAGGAAAGCAGCTGGTATCCTAGGGAAGACACTAAATATATGGGAGTGCTAACCAAAACGAGAGCTCAGTTTGGAAATACCTCTCCATTTCAGATTGGGAGTGGCTCAGTCTTTTATAAATGATCTCCCAAAGGCTATTAACAAATAACTCACTTTTAGAATGTTTATCTATCAGTCTCCAGGCACTTTTCAAAGGAGGAATTTATGTTTATCCCATTAGTCATGAGAGGAAAATGATAATTAAATATTTACAAGGACTATTTTGCAGACATCAATTAATAATACCAGACAACTCTTGAAGTTTGGATGCTTGAAATTTGGACTTGTAGTAATATCTGGATCTTTTAAATTTAGCATTTAAAAGAGGTAAGCATACCCCGCTTAAATTTTATTTTTTATTTAGAAATGCCTGGCATACCAGGAAAATAAAAATCATCATCATCATCATAGTAAGTCATATTTTTACTAGTAGTAAAGCCAAGACCAACAGTAGCATATAGATAAGAGTATTTTTAGTCCTTTCAAATCCTTTTACGGATCAGATGATTTCAAGATTTTATGTTGCATTTTATCATCATTTCTAGTCTTTATAGGTCCAGAGAAATGAAAATGTGATGGAGCTTACAATAACAGAAAGCAGGAAAAAAGAAATGCAAATGTAACACTACTAGTTATAATATCTTATTATTTTTACACAGTTTGTGTGATCTCTGGGTCTTGATCTGAGCAACTGGCTATATCAAGATGTGTAAAAATATTTATGATCTTACAGACAAAAGTAACTATCTATCTATCTATCTATCTATCTATCTATCTATCTATCTATCTATCTATCATCTGTCTATCTATCTAATCTATTTACAAAGTTGGCAATATCTTCAATAATTCATTTCCAGTAGATGCAAATAGGAAGTTTAACAAAGGACTGAATAGAAACTAAATCTTCTAGCCTGCTCTCTTTGAATGTCTCAGCTCCTAAACAAAAGGAGTTCATCTAATAGTTCAATACACCCTGAAAAGTGAAATACTCCAGTGAAAACTTACAGAGATTGTCTCAGAAATGATCTGTAGGGCTAAGAACAAGGATAGAAAACTTTAATGTTCTCAAATGCTGAACAAGACTGTAGTAAATACCTGAATGGGACAAAACCTGATATTAAGGTATGTAAGCATAGGTGCCAAATTGTAGGCGTGTTCATTAATAGTGCCTAAATTCCTGTTACTATTAAAGAGGACTTGATGCAGGTTCCTACACATAAAAGTCTAAGGTGATTTCAAATGTTCTACAACATCTGAAACATCTGCAAAGATTTGCTAGATATGATATAGGACTTAAATCCACTTTGTTTCTGTTTTGATGCCAGGTAGGTTACTCTTGTGTATCTCACGTGGCACTAGATGCCAATATTTAGGCAACTGAATTACGCCCTGGGGCTTTATTCAATACAATCAGAGAAGCCTGAAGAATCATTCAGCACACAAGACGAATGTGTCTTCTTTATGGTGAGCTGCACCATTCTGCTGGCTATGCTGAGGGCTCCAACAAGATCAGTAAGAAAGTATGTTGGGTGTTATTTGACATGCCCTATGGTAAACAAGATGCCTGTCAGGTGAACAGGTAATGCAGAGGGCTTACAGGAGAAGAACACCATTTTAAAACAGCACTGGACTGATGGCATATCTAACAGCATCTAAAAAGATGCTGCCCACTACTGTTTGCTCATCTATATCATGTCCTAGATCTACATTGACTACATAGGAAGCTTAGATATCCAGCTTATATTGAAACACCTAGATATGGGCATTTTATTTTGAGTAGAATCTTAAACTTCTGATCTGAAAACTAATGTTCATAAGAAATAATTTTGTGGGGTGAGTTAGGGGCCTATCTCCTTTATACTTTAGCCTCTTATATACCACTAATCATGAAATACATCAGTTTTTTCAAGATAGTATTGTATTTCTTATTAAAAAAGCCAACTCTTCTTTAGTGAAATGGCATTTCAGAGTCTCATGGCAACTCTACATTCAGTTCTTGATGAATATATTCTTCTCCACAGATAAAGATATGCAGAGCCTATTAATTTTCCCGTGAAACACACTGAGAGAAACTTTTACGGGAAATTTCTGAACAGTCCTCCTTGCCATGTTCTTGTGAGGGTGTATTTTTTTAGCCTTACTTTATGTAATGAGCAGAAAAAGGCCAAGAGTATTATATTTTACTTTATTTTACATTTTTATCAGTAATTCCCCTTGCTCTAATTTTGGTGGATTTTATTTCTCTGCAAGTTAAAGTCTAAAAAAAATCTAAGAGAGTTGGATAATTTCCCTTTGCTGATGAAAGTAAGTTTCAAGTTGGGGAGAAAATCTGATTTTACATTTAACTCAGACATGACAGACAGAAGATTAATGTCAAAGCATTCAAATGCATTTCCAGAAAGTCAAATTTAGTTGCCTGATTTTTTAGACTAACTGAGCTCCCACTGAAATTGATTCATTTTTTGGTATGTTCCACACCTATGAAACTAGTTTCTTTCATGGTAATACTTTCATTTGGGATAAAAGGATTAAAATTAAACACGGTGGTTTCATAATGGGGTCTTCTGGGTATTCTCTGCTTTGTAGTGCAACTCCTATAAACTAGTAACTTTATTGTTTTAAAAGGCAAGGCTAAAATCTCTGGTTTTGGTAATGTGCGTGGAGAGCTAGAGAAAGAAGGCAAAGAATATCAGGCCAATGTATTAGAAATACTTATGCTTGAGGACATCCAGACCTGCCTGCAATTCTGCCCAGTGCTATGATGCAATTATGTCTGCTCATGTTTTAATGATTGCCTTACTTAAAAGTGAAAAGATCCTAGTGTGCCTGAAGGCTTGGACTCTCATTTGGCAGCTACCTCAAGGACTCCTTCATACCCTAGGCTGGTGAAACTCTGTCATACAGCAAAAGAAACAGATTCTCTCTTGGCTGGGGGAAAAAGGCCATCTGCACTGCATGTTTTCACCCTCATTTAAAATAAATACTTTAAAACAATAATAATGAAGGAAAAGCAAGATTGAACTTACTGGTTGGACTTTCTCAGAACTCTGAATGTGAAAATCACTTCATGTTATCCAAATGTAACAACACACACTAGATGATAAGATCTGATAAGACTTTTGATGGTGTAAAAAAAAAATGGAAGAAGATTTGCATCTCTTCACTGATATGAGTAACATTCTGAGTTAAAGATGCCTATATTGACTTCGAGGTGTTTCTGTTGATTTCAAGGTCTGTCATGAGAAGGTGGCCTAGAGAATTAAATTGTGATAACCTCACTTCAGAAGGTCAGTAGGCCTAACTATAACACATGTTAGAGTGATAGTCAAACACTGGAATGTGGCCAGTACCTATTACAAGGATGAGGAGTCTATAGGATCAGTGGCAAACAGCACATACAAAAGTTGCCTTCCAAAGTCGGCCCTCATGTTTATTTTCTGTTCATAACAAAACAAATGTATTAAGGAAGTGTTGTCCTAAGCAGATGGATCTCCTTTTACCATGTGTAAATCAATGAAGAAAGTAAGAAAGTACTAGAACTGATGTCCCATATTTCCAAAATATTCTATTTCAACTTTATGCATTTTAGACCTTGGGACTAATTTTCCACACTAGGAGAACTGCCCAGGGAACCCATCTGACACATCCAAGACTGTGTTTTTGAGCTATAGACCGAAGAATAAACCATGACACTGTGGTGCACACGGTAGTCACAGAAGCCCTTGGATGTTTGCCAGGAAATGTTTCCAGCATTGCACCTTATATCCTCCAAATAAAACACTAGATATGTTGTGATTTGTTGGTTTTGAATAAGAAAAAAATGTACAAGCTTCTGGCTAACTGTGGATGAAAACTGGCCTCACCAACCATTACTACCTGTGAATCTGAATACACCAGTGAGACCATGAGTCTGTGATGATGGGATACTTTTGAAAAAAAGTAAGCATCTGCCTCACGCAGTCATCAAGTAATTCAGTTTCTCCTTTCACTTAGTTAATGGTCACATCTCTGCTCTATGGGAAGGCAGACAACTGAATGAGATTCATCCAGCTTGCTACCATCTTGTCTCCTTCTCTGGAGACTTTCAAAACTCACCTGGACGTGATCCTGTGCAACCTTCCCTAGGTGAACTTGCTTTGGCAGGGGGGTTGGATGGGATGATCCCCAGAGATCTCTTCCAACCCCTACCATTCTGTGATTCTGAGATACCATGCATAGACTTTTTCCAGTGAGGCAGCTAATGTAGCTGAGAAGTCCCATTGCCCTCAAATGAGAAAGACCAAGATGTAAGGGTTATAAACATGCTGATGTCAAAGAGACAATGCAACTCAGTAACCCAGGAATTTGGAAACAAAGGAATGGCATTTCTTTTCTGGGGAAAGATGAGAGTGCCTTAAATGTTTTCAGAAATCTTAAGTGCTGGATTGAAAAACAAATCAAGCCCCACAAGGTTTTTTTTCTATCTTTGATGAATGTATATTTGATTTCCCTTTGGTAGTCATGCAACTTTTTTGTTAATGAAGAGGATAAAGAAAAGAAAACAGATTCTCATCTGTTCTCTTGACTCCATAATTGTGACTTCAAGGGAATATGGCATCATAAGATTCATGATAAAAATCATTGGCAATGTTAGAAATTCACATCTTTCCGAAAGGATTTTGGTCATTAGCAGAGAATGAGAAGGTAATTGAACCCTTGCTATAGAAAGATCAAAGAGAGATTCCCTGAAAAAGGAAGTGACGAAAAAATTCCCAAATGAAGAAGCTCTACTACCTTTGGTAAATAAAGAGCTAAGGGGGGGGGAGAGAAAGGAACAATTTTATATCACTAGTACCTCAGCACTGGGAATCAGTGTTGTCCCTCTCAGCTAGATAAATTTAAAGCCAGACTGAGAGAGATCATGGAAACCAGGGAACTCTAGAGGGCACCAGAGGTGTTTCACCGCAAACTTCATTGCGCACCAGGCTTCTTCCATTCTGTGCATCCAAACAGAAGGCTGCTGCTGCTAGTCAAGATGACTGGAATTAACGACAGCAGCTGCTTTACCTCCTGAGAAGCAAAAAAGCATTAAATAAAAAGACAGAACAGTATAAAAGGGGGGGTTAAAATATCTGCAAAGGCAACCTACCAGTAAGGCTTTGGGGCTTGACTTTCTCTTACAGTTTAAGACATGTTGAGCTTCAAAACCATTTCACTGCTCCCTTTTACACTTCAGAAAGAAGGATGTTACTTTCTCATTGCTCCCCAAGTCTGAGCCTCCGGTTTCTTGCCTGTCGCTTTTCATGTCACCTTGTCAGTGTGATGCCAGGCGCTTGCAGGAGGCTGACAGCTCCAAGCTCAGAGAATAGCTAAATGACAAAACTCTTGTCTCATATAGTTTCATAGGAAGGGTGTTTCATATCAGCTGGATGGCAGGGCAAAACACAGGATAATTTGTGAGGATGCTGATTGCTTCCATTATCTAGCTTTAGTATTCTGAGTCTATTATTTTTTGTCTGTTTTTATAAGGTTTCTCCACTGAAAGATGTGTCACTTGCAAGAAAGTAGTTTTCCCTTAGCTGTTTTGCTCTTTATCTTTTATATATAAAATAGATGATCTGGATGTGATTTTGCATCTTGATGAAATGTAACCTTGAAGTTAAAGGATCAAATCCAGCTTCTCTAATCGGTGAGTATTTGTCTTTGCCTGGATGATGGATGACATTAGTAGGATATCTGAACTTTCCAAGCACTACAGATTCTTCCAGACACAAATGTCCCAAAAGTAGATGTAGGAGATGTGTCTATACTCAACTTTACAAAACAAAAAAAAGTGAGACTAAGAGGCTGACTAATGAGGTCAAGGAGTCTGTAAGTGTAAGCCAGAAAACAGACACAGATTTTTTGAGTATAATGTCAGTAACTCTTCTCTTTGTAAGTTTTTTGTCTCATGTTTTTTTGGCTTCCCAGCACAGAATGTGGGTCATTTTGGTGACTTTTCTGATAGCTCTAGATTTCATGAGATTTTGGGGAGCTAAAAAAGGATTCTGCCAAAATTTAAAAAGAAAAATCAAAGCTGTTCTGATGCAATGACAGGGTATGAAGGTGATGACAAGAAGACACATCAGTGTAACTTTCAGGTTCCCAGTTGAATCTGTGAGAAGTGAAATAACAGTGGAATAGAAGAGAGTAGATACATGTTCTCTCCACTCAAGAGGAAAGAGGTAGGGTCTAAAATGAAAAAAAATACTAATTTAGTGCTTTTGAGAGATATCCTAGATTCTGATCCTTAGACTGAAGTCTGGGTTGATATTTTATCAACAGACTTAAGTGTGAAGTGAATAAAGAAGGATTATAGATCCAGAACTCTAGTTTTGGTTTAGTGCAGAAGTTACTACATTAGATAGTGATACTCATGGACTCTTGTGCTCAGTCCAGACTTAAATTTTCCTCTGCAAAAGGGAATAACCTCAAAAGGAGGGATGGAGAGCTAAGGCGCAGGTTCACCCGTGCCACCAGAGATGCCATGGGATATTTAGAGTATCTATAAGGATGGTAGATGTGATGCAGGACTCAAAAAAGACACAAACTGAGGGAGAGGCAGATGAATGTGAGATGGGATGTTCTTTTACACCTAAAATACCCTAAATCCCTAGATTTGCTAGACAGGTGAATCACCATAATGTTATTAAACTGGAGCTAGGGGATGCCTTTAGTCACCTGTACCTGCACTAGCAAAGTGAAGAGTGCCCAGGCTCCTCCTCTGATCAAGAGTGATCTAGCATAGTATGGCCTCACCTCGATTATTCAAGCATTTTAACCTGCAAAGCAGTGGTCACAGCTAAGATTCCAACTGAGAATATCTTCATGACTAAGATAAGGCTGACTTGTGCCTAGGAATTGTTTGGGACAGAAAGAGGTCAAATACATACAAGGAACCACAGTAGCAATCAAACATTACAGACAATTGCGATCCAGTGTCCAGGATCATACCCATAGTTAATTAGATTAATTTATCTTTTATGGGTCTTAACTTCTACATGTCTCCATTCCTTCTCAAAACATGACAGAAACATTTCCCTTCTTCACAGCAGGTATCTATACACCTGAAAATGTTTAGTCCATCTGGTCTGATTCTCTGCTCTGGAGAGGGTTGGATGCACTAAATGTCTGGGAAGTGCAAAAATAGTAGAGAGATGAGTGATGAGGTTAATCCAAACAATTTCCCATACCGACAGGATTCAGATCTACCTGCACACCATTAACAGGAAGAGGGTGGAGCTGTGCTGATTATCATTGTCCTATATCCAGCGGAAGAACCTGTTGGCCTTCAGTGTCACTATTCAGCTCTACTGAGTTAGTGACAGGTTTATGGGTGTTGGGCATTATCCAGGGCTTCACTATCTCCCATCACAACTACCTGCACCTTACAGACTTTGAGTGTATGTCTCAGAGCTCTTGTGTCTCCAGGTGGGCTTGTCTGCTATAGGTCATGATTATCCTTGTTCACCATTTCCAGGCTTTTCTAAAGTGAATTATTCTTAAAGCCTTATATATGTGTTTTGTTTACCTCTATCTTTTTGCTTTCTCTAAATATTCCAATGTCCTTTTCCACTCCTATCACCTTGGATAATTAAAAACTGTCTCTCAGTTTCATGGAGCATGGAGTTGGGCTCTTTTACCTCATCCAAATCTAAAGCCAAGCAACTTACAGTGTTAAAGAGAGATTTGTATAACCTTTCTGTCCTGAAAAAAATAAAAGAAAGATGAAATATCATCTTTGCTCACATCAGTAAGATTTGAAAATGGTTTAAGTTTCAGGAGAAATTAAAGCCTCAGCTTTTCCTTCTTTCATACGCAGATGCGTGTACATGTACACAGAAATCTTGCATAATTCCATGGGGTTTTGGGGAGAAGACCTCTAAATTATAAGTAATAGAAAGTATTTTAAAAGAAACTAAGGTTTGTCTAAATTTTTTTTTTTTCCCCTCACTGTCTTACTTTCCCTTTTGTGATGCTCACTCCATTTTGAAAGAAAAGATTGAGAGAAATAGGTTCCTCTCAGTAAAGCAACAGAAACTTCTGGGTTCTTTTCTACTACTGACGTGCTGACATTGCTCTCTACTGTAGTAGACTCTTAAGTGCATTTACACAGACCAGCCTTTAGAGGACAACAAAGAAACACTCATGTATCCAGACAAAACTTCTCAGAACTTAGTAATGGAAATGGATTTTTTCAGGGTTTTCTTGTTTGCACTGTGGCTTAATGCTGATTCATTTTTCAGAAACTGGGGACAGGGCAGCTCAAGTGGTGGCTTTCAGGCCAGATACAACCCACAAGATTATTTCACTTGCTCCTCTGCATTTATCATGAAGGAATCAAAGAAGAGCTGAAGGACAGTTTGAGTAGGCCTAAAACCTATCACCTCTTCTTGAACATACACTTAGGTATATATTTAGGAGTCTGAGCTGCCCCAACGCTTAGCCCATGAGGTCAGTGGTCTATGGTCCAGCTCTGAGAAGGTTGGACTTCTGTAAAAGTTAGCATATTATATAGAGCACAGGTAAGCCATCTAACTGGGCTGTAATATGGGCTGGTGTTTCCCTGAATTCTCAAGCTACATATATAATAGTGATATATAATCACCCTGTACCTAGGAATAATTTGTTACAGTGCTATTTCGACCAGGAAACAAAACCCAAGGGATTCTGGTAAAAAAAGCATCACAGGGAGCCAAACATGCCTGTGCCCTGACACTACTTCTATTTACTAAAATATCTTCTCTGTGGTAAAACATTTCAAAATGTATTGAAAAGAGAGAAATCTTGGAGAAAGCATAAATAATACTGCCCTGGCTCAAGTAGTGCACAATAGCTGCTGCTAGTAATGTAATGGTCTACAGAATTATCTGTTCATCAGGAAGAATACTGGGAAAACATTCTTCAACCAGCTTTCAGTTTTCAGTATTCAGGTCAGGTGGACCTCTCAGAAAGCAGCTGCACAAACATGGTTGCACCAGGGGTGTAGAGGAATCTCTAGTTTCTATGTAGCTGGTAAAGTTGTGCAAAACTCAGCAGTTTTCAGGCTCACTGGCAGCTCCTTTGAAGATTTCCCCTGTTTTACACTTTGTATGAACTTTGAGATTGGAGTTTGAGCAAACCCAGCAATTCTGATCCCTTCATGGGGACTACCTTGTACTTCAAGTTGGACACGTGTTTACAGATCTTGATGAATTGGGACTCAGTGGAAAAACTTCAGAGAGAAGTGCAAGCTTGAAGACTTAAAACAGAGGAAATAGGAAAACATTGCTTCAATTTGACCTGTGCTAGTCTGTGAACCATGGTCTTAATTATTAACGTTGAACAAGTAACATCACAAGCAAGTAGAGCACATAACTACACTTACCAGATGTAGGGTAATTTATTCCTGAAGAAAACTCTCTTTTACCCTAAGGTAGGAGAGTGTGGATTCTCCTGTAGGTATCAGATTTTATAGCGCTTCAAGAAGTCTTTCATGATCTTAGAATTTGCTCTTATAATAGAGACTTGTGCAATTCCTCTGAATTTTTCTAGTCATTAAAAATTTCTTTGACTTTCTGACATCATATGACATAGGCATGTACATAAATATATAAAATACCTTTCATTTTGTGGTTTATTTCCTGCCTTGGTTATGGTTTACAAGGCAGAATTTCTGAACCTCTTCTTGTTGTATTAAATCTGTATGAAACTGTATGAGATTTCCCATGATGAAAAATCAGATCATATTGGATAATGGTTGAAAAATATGTTGTATCTATTCTAAAAACATTCACAAAATCTTGTCAGAGATTCCAGTGAATGACTATGGCTTGTCCCTGCCAAACACAGTATTTTGGCTCCGTACCAGTCTAGAGATTATATGCAGCATCAAGACAAAGACTTCCTTGTGAGAAAACCCACAGCTCTGGAATACAGATAGAAATGAAGATGAAGTTTTCACTACTGATAAAGCACGTTAAAAATTTGTGATGACTGTATGGAGTCACTGCTTCAGATTTGCTTCTCTTCTGCAAGACCTATATACAGGACTAACAGCTCTTGGGCATTTTGGCCATAAATAGCATTATTTTAATATGTATAATCAGGACCAGCCATTTAAAAAGACAGTCCAATTTTAGACTCTGACTATTGTAGATGTCATCAGACTATTTGACAATGACTATAGTATGAAGGTCAAATCCTCTGGCATACAGTTGCAAAGCCCTTTATCTATAGCTACAAATACATCATAATTGTGTTCATTTCATTGTAATAAATAAGGACAACCTGCCCTTTTGGAAATATGGTCTTAGGTGGGACCTATGATCAGGCACGTGGAGGCCACTGTACTTTGCATATTTGAACTCTTAGTGTTAGGTATGTGCTTTATGATAAGTAGATGCTTTCAACGAGATAATTTCCAACTGATCTATAATGACAAGTAGCTGTTTGTGCTTGTAACCAGTAGGAGACTGTGCTGTGCCTCAGACAGCAGTGATCATATTGTTCCTGGGTTACAAGGACTTTCTTCGTGTGTTGGGATGCCAAGAATTTCTTCCTCTTCTCTCATCCCCAACTGGTCAGGTGCAATTTTCCTGTGACAGATGTTGATTTGATCTGAGGCTCATCCCTCAGAGAAAGACAAAGAAACCAAATGATTGGTCAGAAGCAGTCTGTGTTGAAAACTTGACTCAGAAAATGGTTAATGCTTCTGGAAAACACGGTGAATTGCATTCTCACACCTTCTCTGGTATCTGAGATGGACTTAAGCACCTTCTGTGATATTTAATCTCGAGAAAGCAAATAATGGTAGAAGGAGTTTAGATGACATAGCTGTGAAGGCTGCAGATTTAGGGGATGGAAATAATGATTTTTTGTTTGGTTGGGGTTTTTTTTTGTTTGGTTGTTTGGTTGTTTTGTCTACACTAGATTTAGTTGTTTAAAATGCAAGTGTCTAGGGTATACTAGTTGGGTCCATTCCATTAGAGATCTAGACCAGACTGTTCAGTCAATGGAATTTAGAGAGAAATTCAAGCCATACTAATGTAGATATCAATGTTGGGCCTGCTTAGTTTTAGTGCAGATTTCACAGGCTCTACTGATGAAATCCCTAGAGACTAGAGCAGAAGCTATACACCTGGATGAAATGGAGGCACCTACATGTAGATGAGGAGAGCTAGAAATCTGTGTCAGAAGCTGCATATGACCTCAACTTCACTGTATTACATGGAAAAGGAATATGGTATCAGCCCAGCCTCTGTGTCTGGCAGTACTCATCATTCCCCAAGCACAATCAGAGGAGACTGTCTGATTTAAGCCCAGGGAAGCATCTATGTAGGATCAAGACCTGTGCTCATCTAGGTGCCCATCTTCAATTCAGCACTTAATGCCTACAGCAGGCATGAAAGAAAATACTGAATGATACAGGAGCTGCCTACAGAAGCTTTGTACTCCAACCTACTGAAGTGCAGCAGGGAAAGAAGAATGGGAGCTGTACCAGTTGACAGCTTTTGTAGCTGAAGCCTTCAGCATTTTATCCTGAGTGCTATTTCTTCTTTAAACACATGAATCCTTGGGGGATTAACTACCTTTTATCACATTTACTTTGTGTGCATGTAATGGGGAATTATCTATTTTTCCACAAGCCTAGGTAGCCCATTAAAATCCCTCTATGAGCATCCTGTATAAATAAGTATGTCTCCCTTGGTGTGCAAGTGTAGTTAGGTATTTTGGAGTGTGTGTGTATTAAGGGAAAGTTTACATAGATATAAGTGGTGTGTCTGTGTGTCTGCACATCACTGCATGAGAATAGAAGTGAGGTTGTCTAAGTGGGGCATGTGTAAGAATAAATAGAAATGCTAGCATTTGTGGACAAGGCATTATCTTTGCCTCTCCTTGCTCCCCAACAGATGGATGGAAGAAGTGGGATGGTGTGTATTTTGGATTCCATCCAAAGTCTGAGGGATGAAACTTCAGGTACCGCACCACCTGGATGCTGGATGTCTCATGCTCTATTGGAATCATAGTAACTAAAAGATGTTGGGGCACAAAAACTGTCTGTCTAGCCAATGAATGAAGAGAGGCTCAGCTGACTGTGCTAAAGAGTATGCAACACAGCATTCTAAGGCTTTACAGGCCTAATGAACCTACTTGATGTTATGGTCTGTAAACACCTCTTTGCAACAGCTGGGTTATATTTCAGGTATCAGCCAATATCTAGGAAAAAAAATACATCTGTAGCCTCAACTAGTCGTTTATTCCCCTTTGTGGTCTGAGCAAAGACAGGAGCACCTCTAGGATGTTTCACCACACTTGTCTTTGATAAACATCTTAGATGACCTCACTATTTCAAAGTGGCCCTCTGAAAGTTCCCATCTCACTCTTGACTGTATCTAGCACACAGCCTAGAGCAAAAATGTGAAATTGCACAGCAACTCCAGAGCCAATAAATCTTTCTGATCCCAAGTCAGCTACATACACTTTTATTCATAACTTGGATAAAATTCTGATGAAGTTTGGAATTAGTGTGCATGTTCCATGGGTCCTTCTCCTCACAACATCTTCTTAAGCTGTCTACACCAGTACATTAAGTATTTCCAGGGCATGGGCACAGGAACTGAGTCTAATATATTAGCAGTCTATGGCTTTTTAGTCTGAGCCAGTTTGCATTCTCCCAGACCTTTCCAGGGTGTTGTTCAGGAACTAGTGTAGTAAGACTGTTCCAGTAGTCAGTGTACTTTGAGGTCAGTCTGTTTTGGAGGTAAAAGAATTAATAGTGCGATCATGTTGAGATGATGTCAAATAATCTCAGTAGCATAGAGGAGACTCTGGAGCTACTTAATTAATTGGTAAGGGTACAGCCTAACTGTTCCTATCTCTATTGATTGTGATTTGGTTCACATCTAGAGCAAGACAGTTTTCTGGCCAGATTTGGTCAGCAGACATAGAAAATTACTTACTAAAACTCAGACTGTGGTCCTATAAGCAGGGTGACTGCAACTAGCCTGAACGGCATTGCTGGACAAACATATATTTTTAATAAGCACAGGTAACAGAGGGACTATGGACACTATAGTCTTCTAGGTAAGAGAAGAAATACCTTTATAACATCATACAAAGTCTTTATCAAAATTATGGATCTTAGTTAATTGTTTCTCTTTCAAACTCATACCTGAAATGTGTTAAATGTCTCTGGATGTCAAGGTCTAGTATTGGAGTCGGTCTGGAGGATCCGAGGGGTGATCTGTCTTGACTTAGAAGATCTTGGAATTCTTTACATATTTGTCTAGAAGGAAAGTGGAAACCCTTAAATAAGGTAGGTGTAATTCTTTCCATAAAGCCGAGTCCCATAACACTGTCACCTTCTGCTTCTCATCCATAACAGCAATATTTGGCAGAGGCGTTGTTAAAGAAATCAAAGGTGAATGAATCCCCCCTCTTGCTTCCCTGCCTCAAATTCTTAAAATACAGAATATACAGAATCTCTTGAACAGGACTAATTCCCCTCTGGAACCATGTTAACAGTGAGATTTTAAAATGCAATTTCTCTTCTGAGTTGGACTCAGTTTGACAGTGTTAAGTCTGGATTAGATCACCTACATTAGAAGCAAAGGTTATGGTTAAGAAAATGTTGAATTAACATTAGAATATGGCTGAGGACTTTGCATAAACACAACACTACCTGTACACTCGCTTGTGCACACTGGTTTATCTGCAAGTAGAAGTCCTGGCCATTTTGGCCTTACCTGCTTGATCCCCAACTCTTAAGACAAAGGGAGCAATAGGAGTTGTGAAGGAAAATGCTGCCTGTGTTCTCCTAGGTTATATTTGTCTCCATACTCTGCTTCCTTGTAGAGTCTGGGGCAGTAGCACTGATGGATCCTCTACTGAAACCTCTCCCACAGGTCTGCCCAGAGTGAAAGCTCATTCCAGAAGCAGTATTTAAATTTATTGTTGAAACATTCCTTAAATTGGTTTACATTTCTACCATGTATCAGGCAGCCTAAAGAAGATGTCTACAGCAGTCCAGAGGACTTTCATCCTAACAGTGCTTCTTTCTCTGTGATGACTGTAGAAGGAGCTCATTGACTCGCTCAGCTGTCAGTCCTACACAACAGACAGCTGAGTGAGGCAAATCCCATCATCTCCACTTTTCCTCAATGATGGTTACCTGGGTAACACACACTTTCAGCAGGTAGGACCTGAGACCCCAGTTCAGCACCTTGCAATGGGAACTCAGGCTCTTTCTCGCCTGGTCTCCCACCAGCAGCTTCTTTGGAAAGGATGGATGTTCTTGCTGTCTTCCCTCTCCCTCTTAGGCCTTCCCTCAGTCTTCTCAGGATGCCTCAGCACCTGAAGGTTAAAAATATCCCCTGGGATACCTCTATATAGGACCTAACACTAGGAGAGACCTGAAAATAAGACCTTTTCATTCTTGTGATATTGTTGTATTGGGCCAGTTTGCAAGTTAGTCTAGGAATATTCTACCAATGTATTTAAAAAAAAAAAAAAAAAAAAGAAACCAAATCATCTCCATTTAGTGCATGTCCTCAGAAAAGTATTATCTGGATTCTGGATGAATAGACACACTACTTGCTTTCAATTGGTTCATGATACAGTTAAAATGAAAGGTGCCTGGATCTCTTTCTTGGTACTTCTCCAAATAAGCACATCATTCTCTGTTGATTGTATTGGAAATACAGGCACTTAATGTAGGGTAAGGAAGGCATGATGTCCACCAGATGATCAGGACACTCTGTTGAGCTGCCTGATACTGGTCACAGTGACTACACGTAGTGTGGTAAACAGTGCCACCTAGTAAATATACAGTGCCATGGGTCATTCTCATACCCTCATGCAAATTGTCATCATCTGATAAGGTCCGTATAGTTATGCTCCTGAGAATGGACCCTGGTGTGGGCTATCTCTTAGAACATGCCCAGAAGATATTTGGGAGTGTTTCAATGAGCCATTCTAATTTTTTAATAATACAGACAATTGCAGTCTGATGACTCAGTATGTGTATTGCTTACTTTGTTTGCATAGATGCAATCAGTGTGCCTGCAGCCAGTTTCTAATACTAAAGAGCATCTCTGTGGTCCATGATTTCTGTTAGAAGACTCTTTACACACCTGCTCCTAAATAAAACTCAAGTTCTTCGTTATCACCTTTTAACCTATCCGTTGGGACAAGGGCATTATAGAAAATAAGTGGGTAAACTCAGTTTCTTGGTCTTTAGAATGTCCTCCATTGCTGAGTTACGATTAAGGAAATTATATTAACCTGCTTTTACCATTCATAATATCACTCACTGTTCTGCAAGTTGTGGTCATAGACTTTGGACACTAGAGCTTTCTCTTGACTAAAAGGAGAAGACATGCAGAAAGCTATTTCCTGCTGTGCTGCTGGACTTCATCCAAGCCTTATTTCTGTAAATGCTTGTCATCTATATGGGCCTAGACACCAACTGTTTGAAAAGACAGCATCGTCTTAGCCTTTCAGGCAAAGAGAGGTATTCAGCAGAAATGTATGTAAATGCAGCATACAGTTTTAATGAATCAGGTCCTTAGAGGAAAAACAGTTCCTTTCAACAACTGAAAACAGTCAGTCATTTTGGCTTCTAAACAATCTACTATCCCCAGTCGGCCCTGTCAGCACTGCTCTTCTCTCCTTCCTCCAACCTCTACTTTCTACCTGTTGAAAAAGTTAATCTTAAAAGTTCTTATATTTTGACAAAGGAAAGTGTCAGAACCAAGTGTGCAATTAAGTTCCCTTCTATCTTCACATGTCAAAAGTCTTTACTGAATGTTGGCAGATCGGAAGAAAAGGGAAAAACTTTTTATTATACATGAAAACCTGTAAAAGGCAGTAACCTACTTTTTTTTTCAAGGGGATTTCTAGGCAAAGTGGTGTCTCAGAGCCTCCACTACCAATGAAACTGGGGTAGTGACAGGGACAGGGGCTGACAGTTGTTTCCGGAGTTGGACTATGACTTTGAAAAAGTTAAGAAAGACGGTTATGCTGTTTTACGGGTCACAGATTAACAAAAGAAGTACTGTTTGCCCCTGCAAGTGGGACACCTAAGAATTTGTGATAGAATCATAGAATCAGAGAATGTTAGGGGGACCTCTAGAGATCATTGAGTCCAACCGCTCTGCCTAATGATAGGTAGTCAGATGTTCCAGTATATTATCAGGAAAAGGTAAAAAAATCTGTACTGGATCTGAACAAGAGTCCACGTAGTCCACGACCCTATCCCCAGCAGTGGCCAAAGCAAATGCCTTGTGATGAGTACAAGAGTCTGATATATTCCAAGTGTGACAGAGTTGCCAGGCACCCAACCAGAAAGTTGCTCAGCAGGTCTTGTGTGTCCAGTCTCAGAGCTACTTTTCAGAAAACTAGCAAATTGAACACATGATGTTGTGCCCCAGCTTTTGATTATCCTGTACTGGCTCTAAGGAATCCCACAATAAAATTGTTATTCGCACTGTTGTGTTTTGGTCCATGTAAATGTGTGTGTATCTGTCCCTCTGTCTCATGTGGAAAGCCTTGTGCTATGATACTTGTGTGATGTTTCCCATAAGATAATGTGTCTCTTCATCAAGTGGAATTATAGATATGGCCTTCAGAAGTTTTGCATCTGTCCTCACTGCAAACTCATCAGGCTATGTTCCCTATTGTAAAGTCATTCAGGATCTCCCACACCTTGGCAAGGTGAACTAAGCCATGCTTCAAGAAACTCTAAATCCAGGTCCCAGATTTTTTTTTTTTTTAATGTGTGGATTGCATAGACATTTCCTGAAGGCTTTCTCAAGAGTCTAGGGTTAACAGGCCAATATCAGCAGCCTTTGACAAGGACTATGACAATTCAGTCTTCTTTTTGCAGCACCTGGACCACAGTTCTGTGCATGGCAGCTGAAGTACTTCCATTTAGAGTGGGTGGATTGCTTGATTACAGGGTACAGATGCCCTTGATAGCACTGGGAGCTCCTACTGGACACCAGAGACTGTTGCATTGCAGACATTAAGGGCTCTATTTAGTTACACATAGATATTTAGTACACAAGACATCCATGATAGCTGGCAGATACAACACAGTAACAAAAAGAGACCTGTGTGCTTCTGGAGCAAGAGTTGGTAACCAAGCTGGATAACTCAGTTCATCTCAAATAGCAGTAGGTGCCTATGTTTGGACAATTGAACCAAGTCACTGAAGTTGGATGTCTGAATCTAGAATAGAATTTCACATATATACCAGGAATTGTGGAAATAATTTTATTCTTTCCCCTTATTTTGCCTCAAGATCCCACATGTGGAAGATCTCACCAGTTCTGCCAAAGGCACACTTCTATGGGCTTCTGTCTGTGTCCCAGAATGGACAGTGACCACACACACAGAGGCAGTGACACTCCTTTTTTTTTTTTTTTTTTTTTTTTTTCCTGGCAAATTTTCCAATCGTGGTTTTTCCCGCCCTGGATTTTACTGGTGGGTGTTGTGGCCGGGCCAGA
>WTSP01018424.1:1506-23056 GCA_025331215.1 Actenoides lindsayi | reverse complement strand
CCCACCCCTGCTCGCCAAAGGCACCTTTTTTGGGGCTTTTTTGTTTGTCCCAGAATGGGAAGTGCCCCCCCACACAGGGGGAGGGACACTTCTTTTTTTTTTTTTTTTTTTTTTTTTTTTTTTTTTTCCCTAGGCAAATCTTGCCATAAGTGATTTTACCACCCTGGAATTTCAGTGTTGGTTTTGGTGGCAGCACAGCAATCTTCCACCTTTTCTGGTGTCCTAACTCACAAGTGTGTGAGGCAGGGCAGTCATGAAATTGCTGAAGTTACAAACCTAGAGCTTATATATGCCTAGTGAATAACCAAAGCTTCTGACAAATGACTAGAGTACCTAGTGGCAGACACATGGAAGCATGTCTGGGAAATGCCATGCTAGTATTACGATGTCATGGACCTGTGTTCCCTGTAGTATCTGGACAGGACTGGTCTGTAAATCATTGTTCTCTTTCCAGGCAGGAGAGGGCAGTAGCAGCACACACATTGACCCATCTGTCCCTGTTATAAGCACTTTGCAACAGGATGTGGCCTATCTTCATATTATTGACAGACCACTCTGAGTAATTTGCTGGTGCTTTTAACTGATGGAAGTGGGAAAAAAGTAATTTTGTTCCTTACGAATGCAAGATAAGACCCTACAAGCCCAAAGTTCATCAGGGTTAGGAGTAATTCATGCCCACAACTCCCATCTCAGCAGTAAAGAAAGTTGAGAAAGTAAGTATGGAGTGATGAGAAAGGGTAGTGAGACTCTTACGTGTCCCTCAGTAGGACAGCCTTTGGAGGTAGGACATACAGTTACTCACTGGTTATAACAATCTATGGTAATATGATCTTTCACTAGAGACAGAAAACAAATGGGGAAAGATATGTATCATTATGGTTGAGTAACATTTTATAGCTGGGTCAACTTGCAGTCTTAACTCTGCCCAGAAGTACATCCAGCTCTTAGGTAGATTGTTAATGGGCTCCCCAGCAATAGGGAGACACAACTTGCATAAAGGAACTGCTTCTTGCCAGCTCGTCTATTCTCATGTCTCTGAAACCCCTTGGACCCTTAAAACAAATGTGGATATAGGTAAGAATAAGATCATACTCCACTTGTATTACTTTTAATCTGCAGGGGACTTAGGAGCATGATGTATGACATATTTTATCACCTTTACCACCACCAAATGCCCCCTGAGCCACATGGTGCTCTGCTTATCACCCCAGAGAAGGATCACAGGCCATATTAATGGGATTCACAAGCCTGAGATGTTTCAGTGTGTGTCATCTCTGGGTCAACCTTCAGAGCAAAGACCTCTGGATACAGGAAGGACACCAAGACCAGAAATCCTCCCCACAAACATACGAAGAAGGACATTGGGATACAAAGGACAATCCTGTTACTGGTCAGACTTCTCCCCTACTACAGGGTGATTCCTCTCTATTTGATATGTCCCAACCTGGATGATTCCCAAACATTTCCTGCTCTGGCATGGTGGTTTGACAGCTCAGGTTTCTGGCTTCAGCCTCATTGTTTAACACTGCAGTAAGCGCAGGAAGAGCATGAATATGTTCAAGGCTACCCCATGCAGTCATACCTCACACTGAGTATAGGTCTACATTGTTCCATGCAGACTATTTATCCCTGTTTCCCATGGCTCATGAAAGCTAATTCCTCCCTCATCAAGGCTAATTAACCTAGATGAAATGTTATCCTAACACAATGTTACTGCTCCAGGGAGGTGTGTGGCTTGTTTAGAGCAAAGTCAGGTGTCTCTGGGTGTCTTTAATGGTTTTAGCAAAGCTTCCCTGCTGATGTACATTATTCCAGTGCCTTTGACTTCAGGGGAACTCTTGCAATTACGATCCGGAGAGGATCTGGCCCTCTGCAAACCATCTCTCCCTCAACAGACTAATAATAATTATCCCAGTAACTAGTAAATCAGTAGAAGCTTAGATCTTCTGCTCAGATACAAAGCGGAGGCAAAGCCAGTTTCTGTCCTATAGATCTTACCATGTAATAATGTCCCCTCCCCTCATCTAAACCAAAGCACCTGAGATGTATGTGCCTCCTTAATCGCAGTGATGAGAGCGTAGCCACTGAAACCTCATTGCAGTAAATAAGACGCCTCTTACAGCATCTCTACAAAGGATTGCTCTCACTTGCTGTCAGTGAGTACTGTTGTGATAGCAGTCGCTGCAATCCCAGCTCCATACTCCCACTCCTCCCTCCCTCAGCCCCCAGATCCAACATGGAGAAGTGACAGACAGATTTCTATTTTAGTTTCCCCACCCTTCTTACTTTGTCGCTAGAATCATCTTTTTCCTCGCTGTCTGCTCTTTCTGTTCCATGTGCTGTCTGGCAATGTGCTCTCCTACCGCCTTGGCAGGGAACTCTGTTTCACAGGTGTAGCCGAAATCTCTGGCCAAATGTAATGCTTCCCCTGTGGGCAGACAGAATGGGTCAGTTAGAATTTGGGGATGATGATGATGATTATTATTATTATTGTTATTATTGTAGAATTTCTTACAGTCTTTAAAAAAAAAAATAAATACAATAACAAATCACTTTCGTAGATATTCAGCCCCGATTTGAGTTACAGATTTCACCATTTGGCCTGCTCATGCTTTGTCATCAGATGGTGCCAGCCAGAAGGTAGGCAGGTTATTCCTTTCATGATAAAATACTAGTCAAGACACTTGGGTTTAGCTCTCTCCCTTGCCACCACTGAGTACTGGTCAGCTGCTCAAGTTCTGTAAACTTAGTTCTTCATTGATATTTAAGGCATGGAGGTTAGTGGGAGGTAGCAACAAATAACTCTGAAGAGCTGAGATATGGCCTTTGGTGCTTCGCTACTCTATCTTTGATAAAGGAACAATATCTGCCTGCTTCAGGAGAGAGCACTGTGGGGATAACATAGCATTCAGCATGCTTTCTTAGGGGTTAAGCTGGCAGGAGCTATAAAAGTGCCTCACACTAAAGGTGGGCAGACCCCAAAGTAAAGCACAAGAAATAATCCTGTTGCCAAAGACATTGCAATCAAAAGTGACCAGACAGAACAAAAAGGGACAACAATGAAGATGACAGTTGCTGTTTTATAGGTGGGAAAATCAAGGCAAACAGAGTAAGAGGCTTGACTAGGCTTTATGAGAAACCTGTGACAGGCCAGCACTGAGCACCTCTCTACCTCACTAGACACTGGACATCATAACCCAATTCCATGCTGGGTGCCAAATACCTCTGGAGGAACCTGTCCCTCTCCCCTAGTTCAGAGAACTCAGGAATTTATTGTAGGGTTCACTGAACACTCTGGCCTGAATGATGTGACTCTGACAACCTTGGTGTGGGATTTATCTGATCAAACACAGCTGCCTGGAGTGTGAACATCTGTGCCTAAGTTAGTCTTTCCCTGATGGGAAATAGGCATTTCCAGATGACACTTGCTCTCATCTTATCTTAGAAGGTAGAAATAGGTCATCTACCAGAAGTGTATGTTGAAGCACATCTGCAGGAGTGAGAGATGTGCTTCAGAATAGTTTTGGGGTTAGGGTGTTGTGAGTTTTTTGTTTGTTTGTTTGGTTAGTTGGGTTTTTTTGGTTGGTTTGGTTTGGTTTTTTTTCAGAGTTGTGTATTTTATAGCCATCATGAGAGGTGGCATTGGACTCTCTTTGAAGACTAGGCTGTCACTCCAGGTTAACAGTCAGGAGGGATGAAGATCCTTTAACACTCCCATCTGAGAGCATGTGCAGTCTAATCCCTCTGATTAAATGCCAATTTTGACATCTGACCTATTTTTTTTAAGTCAGCAGAGACAAGTTAGCACCTAAAGAATGTATCATCCCATACTACAAGGCAAAAGTGGGTAAGAGGAATTATAGAAAATTCTGGGTTAGAATGCAGAAGATCACCTGCTGTTGAAAGCATGACCTTAGTTTAGGTTATTCATAGACTTTTTATCCTAGTCTTGAATATTTCCAACCATGGAGACTCCACAGTTTTTTTTTTATCAACCTAATCAAGTGTTTAATTATTAATTGAATTGAATTTTTAATCAACCAGAAGTGCTGATTTCTCCCTGTTGACTACAATAAGACATGAGAGGACAAATACAACTATGACAGAGATGGTGAGATGAATCCCAACCCCAGAAAGACTGGGTCTGCTCTGCACAAACCCGGCCAAGCCAAGGAAGATGGAAACTTCCATGGGAGCAGTGGTCCTGTGCCAGGGGCAGCATGAGGCATAAGGAAGCACATGCATTGACATGAAGCACATGCATCTATTCTCCACCTTTTCAGAGTTTTTTTGTCTCCCTTTTCTACCATTGGAGTTTTTACCGGAAAAATACCTTTTGTTTCCACAAGCAAATACTTTGTTGTGTGTTTATCTGACCTAATTTGATTCAGAAACTAGTAAAATACATGCAGTACTCCCTGGAAATTTGTTTGCTGAAACCAGTCAACAACAACCTTCAGAGTTGTAACTAATTTTACATGCAAAACTTGAAGATTATACTCAAAATCATCTGCATTATTTGGATTTTTTAAACACAATTTCCAGTATGCCTAAAAAGAATAAGAAGTTAACAAGTAACCACAGTCTTTGAGTTGAAAGGAGAAACATTTTCCACTTAGTTTACAGCTTCTGGAGAAGTAAAATAATTTTCAATTAAATTAAAATGGATTTTAGTGGTATGTTAACAGTGAGTCAGAAAGAACAGCCATACAGCTGACTGTCAGCTTTGTATTTAAAATGTCTATCCCAGACTTCTTCATGAACAAGAATGGGTACAAGTTTAAGCCATAGTTTCTAAATTTCTGTAGAGATGCTTCAAAATTTCTATTTCAGCTGTGCTTATTCTCTTCCTTAAATAAAGACTTAAAGAATAAGCCAATTACAGAAGAGCACCAGGTTTTGCTTTTCAACCAGGCTGCATTAAAGCAGTTGATATATTTGTTTTCATGCCAGCATGGGAAGAAAATAAAAGTCACATCCTTTGAAGCTGTGATCTGGGGGAATTACCATTCTCCAGACAACTTTATAATGGTCCCAATTAGAACCATGTAAAAACACAAGCAGTGTAGTCAGCAAAGAATTTAAACATTTAACCATGGAAAAGTCTTGATTTCTTCAAGAAAGCAAAATTTTATGTGAAGAAATGTAAGCATTTATTTAACATGATCAACAATAAACTGACTGAAATTTTTATGTTTTCACTTAATGTCCAAAAAAAGGGAACAAAATATGAATGGTCATTCAGATTTATCTTTATGATGATGGTAGATATTTACTAGAGCTGAGAAAATTCTGTTAAACTGTTTTGATGTTCTGAGAAAATTATGCAAAAGTATAAAACTTGTCCATTGTACCTGAAGCCAGGGCTGTGATGGTGATTGAATGCTAATGGTATACGTAGAGATAAAATAATGATCAAAAAAGAAACTTATCTGCCTGTGGATGTAGATAGGTAAAAAAGTAGGTACAAATTTATTTATTTATTTGTGAGATAATGAACTAAAAAGCTTTAAATATATTTTAAATATATATTTTTACTGAAAATGGAGAGCTAATGTATACTATGAATGTACTTAAGAACTATGCATATTTATTCATATAAGCACACACTTCTGTATGATATAAAGAGTAGGCGTTCTAAATTACAACATCAAATTCTAAATAAAAATACAAATCTGAACATGAAAACACTTTACAGGACATGAATTCTCATATCTCATTGTTGAACAAAAATATAATTTTGAAGGTGGGCCAAATGATGACTCAGTATTTAGAAGTGGATTGTGGCATCTCTACATATTATTTTTTTATGATCTCAGTAATTAATGTCCCTTGTACAATTGCACAGTAAGAAATAAGTCTCCTTGGTGGTGGAAAGTAGTTCATACAAAATGTCATGAAATAAGTTCTTTCTTTTTCTACAGTATAATAAATTATTTATTCTAAAAAAAACATTTATTCTAAAAATATATTCTAAAAACATATTCTAAAAACATTTATTCTAGAAGAGAATGTGGAGATGTTGGAAATGTGGATGAACTGACATCTTTTACCTTAAATTTACCACCTTCTGCCTAGTTTTCATTTACATCATGGAGGAGTCCTACTAAAGGATTTTATAGCCCGTTGCCTTGTTTCAACGTAAAATTAAATTCCCCTATGTGCAATATCCCCAGCTTTTTCTTTCTGGGGCAAAGAATGGGTGCTGGGGATCACTGACTTCGTTCTCCTTAAATGCAGCAGCTGGCTTTGCAGCTATAAGCAGCACTGCCTTCCCTATATCATTTGACAATTGACCAGAGAGATTTGCATGATGGAAAAGGACAGTTGCTGAAGCTGAGCTGGCAGAGACAGCTCTGGAAAGGCTCAGTGGAGAGACCAGCCGCGTACCTTGACAGCCTTCTGTGGGCAGGTGCAAGGAGCAGCATGCGTGTCTCCTGGGTCTAGCAAGAGCGAGAGATGTTCCTATGTGGAGTGAAGGCAGCAGTTGCGTCCCACAAGAGGGACTCTGGGCATCTGAACCTCTTACTCTCTCCTCGCCTTTGCGTCCTCCGGATGCTCTACCCAGCAGAAATGTTACCCAGGAGGTAGGGACAGGAGGGAGGTGAAAGGGATGTTTTTTCTATTTGTAGTGTGAGAAAAGAGGAGGAACAAGTGGAAGGACATTTAAACAAAGGCTGGTGGGGGAGAAGTGTGACAGTTGATAGCAATGTGAAAAAAGTAACCACTGACCTATTTTTCTCAAGAGTTTTGGTCCCTAAACCATGACAGATGAACACTGTCAATTTTGTGTCTAGAAAATGTAGTGTCTTAATTAGGTTTGACAGGAAAACAAATTCCAGGTTTTTTGTAAGTGCTTTTTCTGTTGCGTGCATTTGTTTGTTTGTTTGTTTAAAAAAAACCCCAAAACCTGATTGTTATAAAACCACTCATGCATTGCTTTTACCTGCAATCACATTTATGCTATATCTCTGCCTTACAAGTGACCAATCCAAACAGAAGGGGACATCTCCCCTCTTGTCACACTCCTTCTCGCTCTACCTGGGGAGGCTTTTGACTCCTTTGAGCCAGCAGTAAGGCTTAGACTTGACAATACTAGGATTTAGTGGAAGAGCCTTTATTGTATGAGCTAAGACATAGGGATTTTTCTTTTAAAGCCCGTAAGAAAAATGACCTTTCCCTTCATCTAATCGAGGCACTAGAGGGCATCCCTCACCTACAGGTTGCACAAGGATACGGACCATACTGCTGTGGAGAGTCTTGCAATGCTGCCCTCATTCTCCCAGACTGCCTTTCCACCCATTGTGCCGATTTATGTGGATAACAACATAAAGAACAGAACTGATTTCTCGAACAGTACCTACTTTGGGCCCAAGAAGTCCCTACCTAAGACACAAAAGGTGAACCCTGACCAAAATCAGAATAACAGTAAATACCCAGCAGCCATGTGGAAGCCCTGAAGAAATAAGTTTGCAGAAAATAAGGGGCCACAGAATAACGTTCAGAAAGCCTAGATCTTCACATGATCATCACAACCTAGAAATTTAGAGCAGTTGCTCTGCGGAAATTTTCAGTACTCCCCAAATCTCAAAGATTTTAGTCTATTTTGGGGGAAGAGAAGTCTCAGTCCTGCCAGTGACTTTTGGGAGAGCTTTGATCAATGTGCTTAATCATGATACAACTGATTGCCTTTTCCTACCTCAAATAGATATTAAAGAGGTTGAGCACATTCCTACTTCACAGAGATATTAAAGGCCTTGATACATTGAAGACTGTGAGAATCTTTTGTAATAATAAGCATTAAGCCATCTAAAGTAATCAAGAGTGACACAACCCTGGTTCCTTATGAGAAGTCCTCACAGTGCACCTGATATTTAGGGATTCAATAAGACTAACATATCATGATGTCAATTTGTGTATTAACATCACACAGAAAAAGCTAATGTTGTTTTCTCCATGTTCTATTCTCCTCCAAAATCTGCAATAAGCCTGTGTCTTTCGATTTCTGCCTTCTCCAGCAGCAGGAACCATTGAGGGATGGGTTTCCTTGAAGAAACCATGCTACAAATTAGTACCCCTTGGAAGTAATATCTGCATGTACAAAGGGAAGACAGCTTATATCGCGAAGAATTCAGTGCACACTGGCAAGTTTGACCAAGGATTGGTTACATAGAGAGAAAATGAGCTTTGTTTTGTTTTCTGTTGAAATATTAACACACATGATGTTGCCTTTCCCCAAAATTCCAGTAGACAAAGTCCATAATTAGCATGTCACGGCAAGCAAGTCTCTGTTAAAGCGATCTTAGTCTCCTCAGTATTTATCTTTAGGACCCACAGTAAAGCAGTCTAAGAACAAAAGGAATACTATAGGTTTAGTTATAGGTTTGGCTTTGAGTAAAGGGCAGGGAGGCAAATACAGCTCCATCTCTGGGTAAAAAAAGAATCTAATTCTGACTTACAGTAAAAGTATTTTGCCTTCAGTCCCAGGTCATCAGCTGAAAGAGGCTTTTGTCTCTCTCAGTCTCTTTGAATGAATAACTGGCCACAGAGCTCTGTTTATTCTTCCCTGATAAGATCCAAAGTGCATGAAGGACACTAAGAGTAAGAATAGCCCTTACTCCCCTAAACTGGGGGGAAAAAATCCCTTTCCTAAGACCGTAACTCCATTGCAGCTTTCTCTTTATTACAGGCAGATGTGATATGGACACACCTTAGTTTCAGAGTGGCTCCGCTATAGTTCTGTGTGCTCAGTGGCCCATGAGAGCCATAGTCACTCCTATTAGATGCTGAAAAACATCCACTGTAGTGGATTCTGCATTATTGCTCCATCCTTTGAGCTATTAAAAACCTGTCAAGATAAGGTTCTGAGCAACTTCTTCTAATTGAACCTGCTTTGAGCAAGAGAGTTGGACTGGAAGATTGCCAGAGGTCCCTTCCAGCCTCAACCTTTCTGTAATTCTGTGATTCTGTGGTAATATGTGCTGAGACCTCAGTCTACTTGCCTAGATCTGTGTGGACCTTTCAGGTTATGATCCTAGAAGGTGTTGACCTTTAGGAAGAGCTGAGTCCTCTCAACATCAAGGAGCAGGGATCTGAAATTCCCAGAGCTGCTACTCGCAGCCAGACAACAAACTGAGTACTTAGTAGAGTCACCCAGAATAGCAGAGATTCAGGTAGAGTTTCTTCCCTTTGCCTGAGGGGCTTGAACCTGCATCTCCCAGCTGAAGGTTTGAAGAGCCTGGCAGTATTTGGTGAATGATATTTAGACAACAAATAAAGGCCAAGAAAGTATCTCCTGGGCCTGTCTAGAGTTTATTTGAAAACAGATTTCATTCACTTATGTGTGGGGAGAAAAGTCTTGTCTAAATATTATGCCTTCTTATGGGAAAAAAAAAAAAAAAGATAAATCACACTTTTGGATCAGCTCCAGGAAATTCACAAGTTAAAAAAAAAAAGATAAACAAACCTACTTATAAAGTTGGTATAAGACATTCATCTCTCTCCCAAGAACACTTGAATCATTGATTTGTAAGTCAGATCCCAGCACAGAAAGCACAGATCAATGCTCAGGAAACTGCAGGACCAAACCATTTGCTGGGAGCCAAGACATCCCAGAGCGAACTTCCATTTTGCCACTTGTTCTGTCTTTTGCTTTAGGCAAGTCAGTTCTCCTCTTTGTACAAAATACAGATTATGATATTTAACACTGGCTGAAAATCATTGTATACGAGGAAACATTTTAAATATGTTTATATTATATTGCAATATTATAAACCCTACCTTCTACCAAGGAAGTCAAGAGTGTGACATTTGCTGCTTTTCTTCTTCCTGCAGGCAAATTCAGTCCCAGTCTGTCTAATTTTTCTCGCAAGCAGCGTCCTCCGTTCTTGGATTTTGCTCTATCATGTAAGAATAGTAGGAGAGAGAAACTTGTCTTTATGCTGCACCTTTTTTCCCACATTAATGTAAATCTAGAAATTGTACATATCTTATTGACAAATGTGTGGGGTAATGCCTGCACTAATGTCATCAACAGAAAATCTTTCAGAGCTGTATTCTCATCCTGCTCACACTGTACGAGTCTTTCATATTGGTCCTTTGACAAAGTTATACATTTTAATCCCTGTCACAGAGGCATCAGATCTTCAGACAGCTTTCAACCTAGTGGAACCCATGGTCCTAATCCAGGCATAGAGCCTGAGATTGCAATGACTGATATGAATATTGACAATGCAGTTGCTTGTATCTGATTTAGCCACCCCAGGCTCCCAAGATAATCAAGAGAGAAACGTGCACTTCTAGGATGATATTAAACAGATGTCTAAAGCGAGAAGACTTTACCCATTTCTCTCATCTGACTTTAAAAGGAAGACAGATGGCTAATCAGATGTAGACATGGAACCCAGCTCCAGCTATCCCTCTATAACTTATGTAGAGAACTGTGTACTTAGAAACGTAGTATACAAAGCCCAATGCTTACAAGGAAGAGGGATAAGGTAATAGGAAATGCTGAAGCGAAAATCCCAGCCATTGTTGGTTATCTATTCCCCTACCCCAAATGTCTATGCCACTTAATTCTCATAAACCGTTTCCTGCTGCATCCCGCAGCTGCTTTTCCACAGTACCTCAGCATTTGAAGCATTTGAAATGTATCCACTTATAAAGCAGATGCAGATTCAATCTCTTCCTCAGCCTGTGGGAATTTTAACCTGTGTCTTTTAGGTGAATGCAGCAGCCAGCTGGCAGCAAATAACTAATGTTAAAATGCTTAAACATTGAATAGAGCAGTGACTGGAACTCAGATCTCTCCATTCCCAATGACCTGGTCATTAAATAATAGAATGGTAGGGGTTGGAAGGGACCTCTGGAGACCACTGAGTCCAACATAGATAATGGAGTCATCACTACAGTTACACCTTTGCTTTTGTCCAACAAATATCTAACTAGTCCCAAATGAGATTGAGAGGCCTTCAGTTTAGAACAATGAATCAGTAAGTATTAAGCATGCCTAACTAGATGTTTAGAGGTGCAGGTTCAAGTTCCTTCAGGCGGAAGAAGGAACCAAACTTGGAATACCACTGTTCGGATGGTTCCTTTTACCCATTAAGAGACGCCACAATTTTGACTATGTTGTATGACAGGAAATGTCTTCTGAGAACATGTAATTCTGAAGAAAAACTAGCTGGGGAAACACATAGATGGTGACTGTTGACAGGATGCAAAACAAACACAACCTTGGGGTTGTTTAGCCTGGATAAAAGGAGGGTCAGGGGAGACCTCACTCTTCACAACTCCCTGACAGGAGGTTTTAGCAGGGTGGGGCTCAGTCTCTTCTCCCAAGTAACAAGTGATAGGACAAGAGAAAATGGTCTCGAGTTGTACCAGGGGAGGTTTAAGTTGGACATTAGGAAAAATTTCTTCTCCAAAAGGGTTGTCAAGCCCTAGAACAGCCTACACAAGGAAGTGGTGAAGTCACCATCACTGGAGCTATTTAAAATATGTGCAGATGTGCCACTTATGGCCATGGTTTAGTGGTGACCTGGCAGAGCTGGGTCAACAGTTGGACTCAATGATCTTGAAGGTCTCTTCCAACCAGAACAATTCTATGATTCTAACAGGTTTGGTCAAAACAGAAATGAGATACAGTTTTGCTACATCTCTGCTGGTCAACTATAGAGTGTTTGAGTCCACTCTCTAGCTGTGACACCTGCAGGTATGTCCTGACCAAATATATTCATCCTCTATTTTGTAAAACAGAATTAGTACATTAAAACTGCTGGCTAGTACCAGTTCCTGGCTTTTGCCTACTCCTGAAACATGCCCAGGGCTGATCTGGAAGATTTTGGTCTGGGGCAAAAACTTATGGGGATCATTCTAACATTTTAACAGAAGATAGGAATGAGTGCCTATGTTCAGGCTGATGTCCTTGCATTCTTATTAACTTGTTCTGGTACTGATGAAGCCTGTGGTATGAGAGTTTAAAGTGAATATTTCTGTGACTATTAGCTGAAAGCCACTCCAAGGTGAAGTGGTAACAGAGGAAAACTTGTGTGGATGTAGATTTTGGATTTCAATGTCCATAGAGAGAGGTAAATGGGGATTATGCCCCTAAAACAATTTTGTCATCTATAGTCCTTCCTCTGCAAGATGGCTTGTGTCAGCTTTTGGACTACTACATATCTTAGAATATTGCAGATTGGTTAAAATGACTTTCAGTGGAAGTATGAGAATCAGTGTGGCCTTTAGTGACAGTAGTAAAATAGCCTATGATTTTCCAGGTAGTTTTGATCAAAGGGCATCCAAGTAGCTTATGCCATCAAGTTGATGCCTCAGGGACATTGAAACTTATGTATGCCTGGCTGAATTACAGTCGCCTCCTTGTTTTCCACTTGCAATGTGAGGCAAATTTTGCCACTTTCGTCCTCTCTGCTAATGCTCTCTGCAGGTGTTTACTCTGGTCAGTGAAGGGTCAGAGGCAAAATGGTATCTAATTACTTGTTTCTCCTCTAGTATCTCACAATGAGAAAAATAAACCCAGCATATTCTCTCTTTTTTGTACCAAATGTCATGCAAAAGAGAAAGGAAGAAAAAGGCATATCTAAACCTCCATGTTTTGGTGGGTTTTTTTGTTCAGTGAGGACTGCAACTACACTTAATAAAACGATTTACTGTTAAATAGTTTCTCAACAAGAAGTCAGATTTGTAGCTCTGGTAAAATTTTTTATACATTGAGGGTCTTTTTTTTTTTTTTCCATTCGTAGAATCATAGAATCATAGCATCATAGAATCATAGAATGGTAGGGGTTGGAAGGGACATCTGGAGATCATCAAGTCCAACCCCCCTGCCAGAGCACGATCACTCAGGGTAGGCCACACAGGAACAGATCCAGGTTGGTCTTGAAAGTCTCTAGAGAAGGAGACTCTACAACCTTTCTGAGCATCCTATTCCAGGCTCTGTTACTCTCACAGTGAAGCAGTTTCTCCTCATGTTGAGGTGGAACTTCCTGTGTTTCACCTTGCTGCCATTACCTCTTGTCTTATCACAGGGCATCACTGAAAAGAGACTGGACCCTTCTACTTGACGCCACTCTTCAGATATTTGTAAACTTTATTAAGATCCCCCCTCAGTCTTCTCTTTTCCAGGCTAAACAGCCTGGAACATTCAAAACATGGCAAAGTGACACCTATCCCCCACTGACCAGTAACTGAACTGAGGGAGCAAAAAAACCCAAGTAAGTTCACTGAAAATGTTAAAGTTTCTGTGAAAAATGTCATCACAATCATAATTTTTCACATTTATTGAAAAATTCCCTAGAAACAATATTCATTCCCAAACAATTTCCTTCCATTTTCCCAAACTGTGACCACCTAATCAAGTGGGGAAAGAGAACAAAACCTATTTGAATAAAATAGAACTACAGAAATTACAGCGCTGTCTAGGACTTGTTATTCTCACCTTCAACTTACCTTCTCAAAATACCTCCTAAGAGGGAAGCATTGAGGCATTCTGGTGGTGAAAGGCGCCTCTTCACTTCTGCAATGGTCACTTTGTACTTTGAAGTGGAGCTGAGCAGAGATAAGCGACCAGGAACAGAGCAGAACAGGTCGGTGGGGTTAACAACGCAGGTGCCACCTACATACCAAAAGAAACGTTAGAGTGGGAGAAACCTCACATTGCATGTTTTGACAAATTCAGGCAGGAAGAACAATTATGTTGTTTATTTGTGGTTGGTTTTGTTATTGCTGTTGGTTTTGTTTGGGGTTTTAGAGTATTTTTGGGGGTGTTGTTTTGGTTTTAAATATTGCATCAGTTTGCTGCTTCGAGAAAGATGAGCAGATAGAAATTTCAAAGCAGAGAAAGTGAACTATTAGATCTTATAAACCTTGCAGTCAAATTAGATCATTATGGCTACCTCATTTGATTTCATGTTCAGTAAAAATTACATGTTGTCAGTCTTTCGAGTCTTGTATCTAGTGTGATTAGCAAAGCAAGATTGAACCAGACTCAAGTATCACTCAGGATTTTTAAAAATGCAGTTGGTGAAAAATTTAGGTTGTTGGTTCTAATGAGAAATGTTCCTTTTAACTCTCATAGCAATGTTTAAGATAACAAAGATGCAACAGCATTATAGATTTGCAGTAATTTGCAGCCAGAATTGCTTTTCACGCCTTTGAACTCTCAGATACTCCTTCTAAAGTTAGGTCAAATCCTCAGATGATGTTAATGATTGAAATCTATTGAGCTACATCAGTTTATGTCAGGTTAGTTCTGGAATTGTTTATTTCTTGAAAGTGGCAATTACTTGGCCTGGGTCTAAAACTGCTGAACGATCACCAAATCTTTTAATGAAGACTGTGATCAATAATTCCTCAGGCAAATTTTTTTTTGCAACATACAGTTAATATATGAGACATCAAGAGAAAAAAAAATTCTCTGCAACTGATCCAAGAGGATAGTACAAACTCTCAAGAAAAAAAATAAAAAAGAAAAAAGTAAAAATCTTAAGGACCAACACATATTTTATTACTAAGTGTAAAATACTTTTCTTTGACTTGCCTTCTCTAACCTAACTACAATAACAAAATCTGTGGAAGAAATAAATCTTACCACTTCATGCACAATTCTTCCCTGGGGGAAAGATGAGAAAAAATGGATGAGCTGCATATGACAGTGATATAAAATATCGTATAATTCAATGCACTACTAGAAGGAGTTCATATGGTTTCTGTGAGGGTAATGATATAAAGACCTTCTTACAGCAAAATGAATCTGTGCTTATCATTCATGTTTAAATAAAAGATACTGTATTTTTCTACCATGACAATTTTTTCTTTCCTGTGTACAATAATCTTTTTGCACTTCAAGACCTCATTTTGTTATGCTTAAAAATCTTAGTTTATAATTCTGTAATGTGAAGAAGAGAAGAGAAGAGAAGAGAAGAGAAGAGAAGAGAAGAGAAGAGAAGAGAAGAGAAGAGAAAAATCTCACTTTAGACAAGATCCTAACACTATCTTCTTCCACATGTAATCCCTCTTAAAACTAGGGTGACTGTATATGTTCCAGTTTTAACAGAGACAGAGGAATATAACTGAAGGATGAAACTTCATTGAAGGCAGACTATTATTTGCTTACATAAGGCAAACAGAGTTTCTTTCCAAGTATTTCCACTCTTGGAGGTATATTTAAACATTTGTGCTGACAGCAAAACCAGAAAAGAACATCTCCTGGTATAAATTCCAGATGGGTGAGATCTTGACTCTGTACAGCAAGAATATTTAATGTCTTTTCTAATTATGCTATGGGATAGATTATTAGTGTCCACTTATCAGACAGAATATAGAGATTTTGTGCATCACCAAACTATATAGACATATCAAGGGCACTTAAGCACGTTTTTGCACAGCTCAAAGCTGCAATTCATGAGCTTGTATATGTTCAATACATATGCTCAAATAGAGAAATCTAGTGCCACATGCCTGAAGTGGTTTTTGGTTGTTTTTTTTTGTTGTTGTTTGGGTGTTTGGGGGGTTTTTGTGGTTTGTTTTTGTAGTTTTGTTTTGTTTTTTCTTTTATATCTGAGGCAGGGCTTCACAGAAACCTGTAAATATTTTCTGTCAAAATTTTTAAACTTCTGGACCGTCAGGTACATTTGCGAAGAATGTTAACGCTGAGTAGATTTGTTTGTTTGGCATCTCCTGCCACACAATACATATACACAGGTGTACACAGATACGTGTTGAGAAAACAGTAGCAATGTGTACATATTTATTTACTTCAATAAGTCTGGAAATTTTATAATGAGTGAGACTATACTGAAATCAGTGTCATATTTAAGTTTATCCTCTTGCCAGGTTAAGCCAGTATGTGCCAGATAAATAATTGTTCCTTTAATCCAAAAACCTGTTACCCTACAGCTGCTCCTACCCTAAACCAGAATTTACTGGAACACTTCTCATTAGTATTTAGTAGAAGGTTGTTTACAGTCTAAAATGTTTAAAAATACCATGCCTATGCAACACGATCTTAAACAAAGCAATCCCAGGTAAGCCAAGTATGGGTTAAAAGTAAAAGAAAACAAGTCTGAGTCATTTGCTTTCCAGAAACATGGAGAAGTTGTAAATTACAAGAAGGTAAAATCTGTTGCATATAATTATTTCACTATATTAATTATTCATTGACACAGCAACAGAGAGTGGTGTGGTGCTTTCTAGACTAAGCTATGTCTTTGTCACTAACTGTGTGCAATTTTGAAGGAATAGATCTCCTACCACAAACACCACTTTGGAGAGGTGAATGAAGGCCTGGCTTTTACACAAGGTGGTAAACAGAAAAAGGCATGACAGTAAACAAAGGGAAAGCTGCTGGAAAGAGAAAGGAAAAGATAAGTGCAATCACAGTGGTAGCTGAAGGGTTAGGTTTCTTGCCAAACATACACAATTTAGTGTATTCCTTCCTCCACACTCTGATCATGCACTGGAATGGACAAATGATATTGTGAAGAAGTACAGCTCAGTGGGGAGACGACAAGGTGTGTTTTAAGTTGCACTAAACAGCAGTGGCGACAACCAGCTTTTCTTTCCTGTCAACCCCGTGCCACCGTAGGTCCTGTTGGAAAAGTCAATCCTTGTTCAATTTTTGAGCTAGTCTTGTCATAACAGGGTATTTGAGAGATGGGATACTAAAAGCCACAGGCTGAAGACGCAGAAGAAAATGCCCTCAAAATAGAAAGAAAATAATGTCTTTCATGAGTCCAGCAGTTCAACCTGGAGATCCCTATTCCTCTTAGAAGCTTTTACTTGCTTTAGAAATATTTACAGACTAGCTTCTGGTGCCAGGATGCATAGTATTCCATTAGCTCATCAGATTAAGAGCCCCACGCATAGCCATGGCAAAGTGACTTGTCCACCACCAGACATAAAGAAGGGGAAACTGTGGGCTTTGCCCCCTGACTAGTTATGCACACCACAGGTCCTACTGCAAGGCTAGGAAAAAGAAAATGAGAGCAGACAGGAGAGATAACTGGTAGGATTATGCAGCAGATTGCCTTATCAATTTCATGCTCTGAGTTCCACGTGAAATAGGCCTGTGAATGGTAAAAAGACTCTTTTTAGGACAACTGTTTATTCCCACAGGGAAGTGGTTACATGATCTGGTCTGACGTCATCTGTTGCCATAAGGTACTGTGTTAGAGATGACTGTAAATGGTGATAGTTGGGCTCTTAAAGCCACAGATATCTAAACAAGAGCAAGACCAGATTTAGATGAAGAGGAAATATATTTTTTATTGCAAATTATAGACTGGGGGGTGGGGGGGAAGGAGGGAAGGTTTCAGTCACACAAACCCTTCTTCGGGGCTTGTCTTTCATCCATCTCTATTGAATTACTACTTCTTTCTTCGTGATAGAGTTTTACTGTTTTACCTTCTGTTATCTTCATGTTGATTTCAATAAATACGATTGTTTGAAAGGAAAAAGATGGGTGAGGAAGAAGTACACTTTGTGCAGCAGACCACGTTTGGGTGAAAGACCCAGGGCCCAATTCTGCCATACACTGAAATGTCTCAGCTACTGAATCACCTCAGGAGACTATATATAACCTGATCTTGTGAAAGATGTCCCTGCTCATTGTAGGGGGGTAGACTAGATGATCTTTAGAGGTCCCTTCCAAACATAAGTACTATGTGATTCCATTTTATGCTATGATTATTGTCAGGTGGTCTGAGAGAAGACTAACAAAAGACTATGTTCATTTTTTCTAGCTTACTTTTGGAGGCCAATCCTTTTCCCTCTAGCTGTCTGGTTCATACTCAGCACAACACACTCCTTTGTGTGAACTGCATTTTTGCTTTGCTTCCCAAGCCTAGGATGAACAAAAGTTATGCTCTACGATACTGCAAAAGGTAGTTGCAGCAAACATCGGGAGAGTATTTTCCCTTCCTTATTCCTGTCTCCCCATCAAATAGCACAAGTCAGCACAAAATGCCAACACAAGCTGATGATGGGTTGTGTAGATGACAGTAACGAGAACAACAGAGCCAGGCTCTAACCCAACAGTCTTGTTGACACAATGAAAATCCCAATAGCGCATGATGCAAAAAGAGCTTGGTCTGTTGTGATTGTAGGTTTCCCTTTTTATAGAAGAGGATAGTAGGGTGGCTGGAAAGACATGATTTATTCTTATTTAGTTATGACCTTGCATGTCTGCTGAAATTTAAGCCTCCTTAATGCCCTCAGAGTGAAATATTTGTGCTTTTTTTTTTTGTTGGAAAAATTAATATTCTCACATATTTTGTGCTTTCCATAAATAATGTTATTGCATTATTAGGAATGTGAGAGAGAAATGTCCATTGATGTCACTGGATGATTTTTACACTTTAAATGCAAACATTTTTTAAGTGAATGTCTATAATTTTGTATAGATACACACAACCTTACACTCTGCAAGGTCATGTCTTATTTGTTAATCCTACCAGCTGCAATATGATAGGTATTTTATATTCATTCAAAACAAGATAGTCCTGTTCTCCAAGACATTCACCCCAAAACATCATGTAGTTATGGAAGGAAACATCATAACATAGTAGTGACAACAGCACAGAAGTACTGTGACAACAGTGCAGAAATTCTGTTTATTTTGTTTTTCAGGATATATGCATGTTTGTGTGCTTGTGTACATTATTAAGTATAAGCATGCCTGAGTGCCTACAGATTAATCTTATATAAAATATTAATAACATGCTATGCTTTTTATTACTTTATTATTTATATCTACAGGTGCTATTCTTTTCCACTCTTTTCTGAAATTCTGTCAAGTTTACAGTGCATTACAAAATGAAGACATGAAAATCTGCCTCTCCTTAGTTTTTTGTGTTGGTTTTTTTTTCTTAGCAAGTAACAAATCTAAGCAAGCAGTTAACTGTATAGAGTTTATCAGGGTTATTTAATCCCATGTTCAGTTCCCAAGGGCCTGTAAGCAATTTAGGATGTTCTACAAATTATCTTCATGTCACCCAGTTATTAATCTTAGGAACTAAATATTTAAAACTAAAACTCATCCACATTTGTCAGGAAAAATAGCAAGTACTGCTTATTTCCCAGTTATTCTTCTGGTTTTGTTTAAGTTAACAAACTTTGCATCAGGTAACTAGTCATTTAATCCATCTCATTCCATGAACATAAATAATTCTGAGATAATGTCCCTCACTATAACATCCATGCTAAGGAACAACAGACATGCCAGCATGCACAAGACAATATTTTTAACGTCAATGAGAACATTCAGTAGGACTGAGGGATGATCAGCAGTTTTCAAGACTAGCCTCTTAGCTACACACAGTTTTTTAAGGCTGTTAAGACAGTTATGAGTTTTAGATAATGTTAAAAAGATAGTTTGGGAGAAGCAAGGTAATATGGTAGAAAAGAGGATAATAAAATAAAGGACATTGTTAGAGGAACTCAACTTTAATGAAGCAAAGGGATGTTAAATCTCAGGCACCCAGGACCAGCTCTCTGTTATAGAGATGTATCAGCACTGATACATCTTATAGCACTCTTACATATCCTGCAGTGAAGGATAGAACCCAAATCAGAGCCAAAAGAAATTCACTTCATTCCTTTTTCTTATGCATAAGCCACAAGAATTGATCAGCACCTCTTATTGCCCTTCTGGGCCCTCTCTGCAGCAGCAGTTTGGGAAAATAGCTGTGCATTTCTGGACAGTGTGCATGAAACCTGTGTTGGTTCCTGTTGGGACTGCAGGAGGACAAAGGCCTGAGCAGGTTGTGTGCGGTGTGGGTTGTATGTGTGAGGGTGTGGTAAGGATTTGAGGCTCTGCCTGTGGTGTCCCATGTCATGCATGAGGCAGAGAGAATGATGTTTGTAGGAGGGGGGAGATGTGCTCCCCACAGGAGACACTTGCAGGCTGTGTGCGTGTGTTGTGTGTTCACTTGCGTTACACTTCCACACACTTTGTTCCTTCCGTGTGTGCCTGAGTTTGCGGGATGCCGAGGACTGCTCTGTGTGGTGTGCATCCCATATGTGTGTGTCTCTAAAATCTCTGCTGAGGAAGGCCAAGCTGGGATTGTGTGGATCAGGACAGCCCACAGCTCCGAATGGAGCAATGGGAGATGGAAACTACATCATACACCAGCTCTACCCCAGCAGGAGAGAGAAGCAGTGCAGATCCCCAAAATAGGTGACTTCCCTATCCAGGGACCATTGCCCCCCTGGGCACAATCAAGAAAATAATCCTTTGCAGATCATCAGGGAAAACAAGCAAACAAAATACAACCGAAAAACAAACAAACAAAACAACAGACCAAAAGAAACTCTCAAACAAAACAAAAGCAGCCAAAACTCAGCCTCACATCTCTTCCTCAAACTTCTACCAAAGGTGTTGCTGGTGCCAGAACCTAACGGAGCTGTCTCTGCTCCCTTCTTCACCTCGCCAAGAGCCCAGTGTCCGGACAGAGCCGGCTTTAACTCACTGCTCAGCTCCCTCCGTCCCCTTCCCCAGCCCGAAACTCCTGGGGAGCTGAAAGTCGCCGACCGGTTTGGCTTTAGTCGGCTGGAGATTATCTCAGCTGGAGCCGCGAGAGCCATTAATTAAGCCAGCTATTTAGGATTTTAATGCGATTTAAATTGGCCGTTGGAATAGAAAAGAAAAGAGGAGAAAAAGACAACAGTACTAATGACAGTGCATTAGGATCTGAACACAATGATGGGCTATTAGAAGAGTCCCAAGGCTCTTGTAAGGTTCAGAAGAGCCGGGAAAAGGGAAGGAAGAGGACAACAAAGGAAAGACAAGGAAGGGATCTGCCATGCCCTCGGTGGGCTGCCGGCCCACAGCAGGGACATGGTTCAGCCTCGGGAAAACCCGTCCGAGACAACCTTCACAGTCTGGAGCTCCCCTGGGGTGGCACACAGCGGTGCTCTGGGATAGAGGGTGCTGGGGGGTGGTCGAGGGGGGTCTTAAGGCACCCTTCGCAGTGTGGGAGGGGGACGACGACACACTGGCCACGTATCTCCAGTCCGTTCGCCAGAGCAAGGAATAGCAAGGTGAAGGGGGTTGTCCCCTCAGCCCATGCCTGCGTCCCGGGATGCCTGGATGTGACGGCGGGGAGAGGGTCACACACCCGCCGCCTGTTTTCTGCCTCTCACCTGCATACAAAATAGCAGAGAATAAGATTCTCCAGGGGAGAGCTGCAAAGTCCTCAGCCCCTGCCTTCACCCACCTCCTCGAACCTCTCGCTCAAAGTCTAGTCCTTCATGACTGAGTCATTAGGCGGCAGTTTTGAGTGTCAAAAATTAGAATTAGTGAGGGGAAGAGGATCAAGGCTCAGCGAGTGACTTTCAAATGAGAAGCGATACCACGACTAAATACATAAAAGGAAGAGGAGAGAAAGGGGATCGTCTTTCCCCGAATTTTATTGGTAGGCTTTATGGTGACTGATGCTTGAGCTTTTTTTTTTTTCATTTTCTTTCTTTCTTTCTTTCTTTCTTTCTTTCTTTCTTTCTTTCTTTCTTTCTTTCTTTCTTTCTTTCTTTCTTT
>WTSP01018423.1:50264-69680 GCA_025331215.1 Actenoides lindsayi | reverse complement strand
TTTTTCTTTTTCTTTTTCTATATTTATTTTATTTTATTATTTTTATTTTTATTTTTATTTTCTGGTTTCTTCTTTCCTTATGAAACAAAGTAATTACAGTTTGCATCATTTCAGATTTCTTTGTGAATGTTTTGAAAAGCTTTTGCTGTTATCTAGATCAAGACTGAGATAATCTGCCAATATATAGGTCTGGGGAAAAGTCAGTTCAGCAATATTTTAATATATGACTTAAGTATGACTATGGGAAAATAGATTATTTTCTTTGATATATCATTAAGGGGAAGTCTCATTTCACTTGAAAGATTACTCTGAGTACATACAAAGTACGAAACAAAGATGAAATTGCTTCTGCATTTCTAAGGAGGTTAAGAAAATGTTTATAAAATAGGAACAAGTTTATGAAGATTCCTTCTTTCCCCTGATTATACACAGTTAGAAAAATGGATTGAAACAAAAGAATAAGAAGGTAAAGATAATAATGAATGAATGAATACATATTATGACAATTAAATCACAAGTTCTCAGACAGTCTTAGTGTGACAAATAATAGAGGCATGGTCTTGTTATTTTATTTGCAAGGTGCAAACAATATAGTAAAAGGTACAATAAATTGTCTTTAAGCTTGCTTTTTTTTTTTTTTTTCTGTTTGCTTTATATATTTGGGGACTGCAAAAGAGGTCAGCATGTGATAGCAGAACAAAACCAACACACCTGAAGTTTGTAATAACACTTCTGAAAAGAAAACAAAAGGATACTTATAAAATCTATTTAATTATCATCTGTGAAACAATTAATTGTGCTGAGATTCTTTAGAAAATTATGCAACGAGTGAACAAGTGCTTGTCAAATCACTTTGTAACTAAATTCATACATTTGTTCCTATTTTAAAAATGACCACATATTCCATCTGCCCATGCAAAATGCTTAAGTATTTTCAGCCAACTTCCCCAAGTAAAGCTGTACACCAGTCAAAGGCATCACACTTCACTGTTACAAGGGCCATGGTTGTAAAGTATCATACTCAAGGCCAAGTGATTAACTTTCTTTGTCTTTTATTTATTACATTAAGAGCATTTAAGAATGAGAAAGTTTCAGATCATAGACTGGTTTTGCTTGGTCCTCCCTGATCTGATTTTCTTTTAGAAAAAGGCCAGGAAACGAATCTCCCTGACTGCATTCAAAGCAGATGATACACCTTTTGCAAAAGGATTATTAGTGTTTTCTGGAACCGGATAGAACTGCTGTATTAACTGCTTTAAATACAATCAGTGAGATTTGTTCCTCGGCCTTTTTCTAAAAAGGAAGCCAGCGAAGGGGCAAGAAGCAGAGCTGGTGCAAGTTATATTGTATTACAATGTTCTCATGGTTATGCACACTTCTCTGAGTTTAGGAAGTTCTGCCTAAAATTAGAAGCCCTGAACAGAAGTATTTATTGAAGACAACTGTGACTCTTATCTCTTTCTTGACCATTTTTGGCATTTGCAGCTGCAGCTTTCCTACACTTGGTGCAGTTGGAAGGACTCCTCAGAAACCATCCTTTTCTAAGAGCCCTCGCTTCACTTGCAGATCTTCAGCTCTTATTGCCACACAAGCTAGAAAAGCACAGAAACTTCAGCTGCCTGTTGAAATCTTCAGGAAGCACATGTGTCAGACAACCAATAACATCTGGTCCCAGACAGAGCTGTTCTGGTCATTTACAGAGTATCCTCTGGATTAAAAACAAAAAATCCAAGTAAAATATGAAAAGGAATCTGGAAATATAATAATAATAATAATAAATAAAATATCTTAATGTGGTGGCAAATGAACGCTGGTGCTGTGAGTAAGGCTGAAAAACAATTATAAAAAGCCCTGAACACCCCAATGAATCACTGGAAGCTCTCCTCAGCCAGGCAGGCAGAAGTGCTGAGCTGAACTGCTTACAGATGCTGGTCTGGATTCCCAGTGGCACCATAGTTCTTCACCTTGGGGAAAATCTAAAAAAATTCTGTCCCAGATCTGTTTTTTGCATATCAACTCAGTTATAATAAAAGTGTAAATTCAGCATTTCTCAGTGGAAGACAAAAAAATGACAAGGTAGATTAGATTCACAGAATCATAGTACTGCTCAGGTTGGAAAGCACCTCTGGAGATCATCTAGTTGAATCTCTACTGCGAAGAAGAATCAGCCAGAGCATGATGCCCAAGACCATGTCCAGTCAGGTTTTGAATATCTCCAAGGATGGAGACGCTGCAATCTGTCCGGACAGCATGTTCCAAAATTCAGGTACCCCCACTGCAAAAGACTCGAACAGCACTGTTGAAGGTACAGTCAAAAGAGCCTTAAGAGTGAATCAGCTGAGCTGTTACAAGGTGTCTTCTGATTCAAAGTGATTTGATTCACTCTTCAACATAGCTTAATACATATATTGTAGAATCATAGAATAACAGAATGTTTTGCATTGGAAGAGACCTTAAAGATCATCTAGTTCCAATCACCCTCCAAAGGGCAGGGATGCCTCCCACTAGACCAGATTGCTCAAAGCCCCATCCAGCCTGGTCTTGAATACTTCCAGGGATGGAGCATCCACCACCTCTCTGGGCAACCTGTTCCAGTGTCTCACCACTCTCAGAGTGAAGAACTTCTTCCTAATTTCTAACCTAAATCTACCTTCTTTCAGTTTGAAGACATTACCCTTCATCCTATCACTACAAGCACTTGTAAAAAGTCTCCAGCTTTCTTGTAGACACCCTTCAAATACTGAAAGACTGTAATAAGGTCTTCTCAGAGCCTTCTCTTCTCCAGGCTGAAGAATCCTGATTCTGTCAGCCTGTCCCCGTAGGAGAGGTGTTCCAGCCCACTGAACATCTTTGTGGCCCTCCTCTGGACCCTCTCCAACAGGTCCTTGTCCTTCCTGTGCTGGGAACTCCAGAGCTGGATGCAGTACTCCAGGTGGGATCTTATAAGATCTGAATAGAGGCAGAGAACTCTACTTGCTGGCCATGCTTCTATAGATGCAGTCTAGATCTTGATATATGGTCTTGAACTTTCTCTACTAAAAAACCCAACAAAACTACCCAGGTGCTTGTTTCATGGCAGCACTTAGAGGCTCCTACAAGATCTCTTCTTCCGTTCATGAGTCCAGAAATATACTGTACAGAAGTAATGAAGGTTCACTACTCTGTAAGATTTAGCTTTCCAAGGTTATTTCTGAAAAATCTTTACGTACAGAGTTGGAAGAATCTGAAGCAATCTAGTACATTCTTCTACTTTGTATCACTTACATTCAATTTACTTCAATGAGTTGTATAAAAGAACACCTAGCAAAAGCACAGAACTCCATGGAACAATTCTGCTTCCACACACTCCTTCTTTTTAAGTGTCTGCTAGTCTAGAACAAAATTTTCCAATAAAGTTTCATTGGGCAAGCATACTGGAAACTTTTATCTCACTGGGACAACTGTTCTGTTGCTTTCAATACTTGTTGACGGGTCATAAGGCAATTTCTCAGGTACAAACCATTAGGTTGACAAATTGTTGACAAAAAAGACTGTGGGATGTAAGGTGGCAGACTGCAGAGGGCATAACAGAATGAGAAACAGACAGGCAGTATAACCTGCCAACTGGCAAGTTTCTGAAGTGTGAAGGTTGGTCTCACACTCATTCTAACACTCAGTGTTGCAAATTCAAGTGCTTAGCCCTGAGGTCAACATTTGCCAGGAGCAAAGTTAGCCTTCCAATTCTGATTCACAGTAGTAGTAGTATGAGGAGATGGAACAGCCAAAAGAGATGACTGCTTCCAACACTATTAGAGAAACAGAAGTAATGAAGGGGATTCAGAAAAGCATAAGAAATACTAGGGCAAAAAAAAATTATGGGAGACATTTACATCAGCCTTGACCCCCAAACTACATTAAGGGAAAGAGTGAAACCAGTGATGAAAAATGTACACATTTTTTCTAATAGAATTGTAATGTGCAGCAAAATTATAATCATCTGATGTATCTGATACAAAATTACATGAGATAAACGTAGAATTAGTAAAAAGTACTTATTTAGTAAAATGATAATGGTTTAAGAAATCAGCTATTAGTTTTTATAGGATAATTTCCAAACTCATTAGAGTTAATGGGAGTTCAGTCATTAGTCCAGCAAGCACTGTTGGATCAGGTCCTGGATTGAGTTAGCTTAGTTACTGCGTTAGATAAGGATGTTCAGGTGAAATATGAAATCAATTATGAGCAAATTTATTCCCTTAAACATATATGGCAATAACTAACTGTATTTTAAAAGAGAAGATAAAAAAATCAGTATTAGTCAGATATATTTATTTTTCTTACCCCAGTGAAATGATGCAGATTTATAGCAAATTAGGAGCTAGCTCAGAACATTTTTGATGGAACCTGTGAAGTCCTGACGTAAACAAAACTATTTATCAGAAATTAAAAACTTGCCTATAGAAGTCTAAGAAGGGAAGAAACAAATGGATATTTCTTAATCCAGATGAAATTCTACTTCAGGAGTCTGATATAACTGATTTCTAAGGTACAATCAAAAGACACTATAACAGGAATTTATTATAAAAATAGTGTTCATTCATTCAGCTTTAGTTGATGGTTTGCACGATAACCAAATTTGTCTTCCTCTCTAATCCTGTCACTTTGGAATCTTGGCTATATAGCAAGCTCAGTTCTGAGCTCCAAAGGAGGAGTTTTCTAAGTCACCAAACTCTCTCAAAGGCTAAATGAATTTTCTTAAGTGGGATTTTCTTTCCCACATACATATAATCTAAACACATATGAATATCAGTTAATAGGAACAAAAACATGACATTTTCTTTTACCATAAAAGAAGTAACTTCTATTCAGCCAAATCAAAAGAAAGACTTTCCCCAATGAAAAGATGAAAAGGAGAGGTGCATGTAAAATAAAGGCAAAGTTCTGTCATCCAAGAATGTCAATTAGTATGTTTACAAAGCCATGGATTTTTTCGATCCAAGCTTTTCCAGTTTGGGGAGTGCCTGTCAGACTGAAAAAGTCAGGTGATTTTTATTTTACATGCTGTAACTTAAAACAACAACTTTTTCTACTCAGAGCACTGAAAGACCCTTTTCATACTGATATTAATTCTGCTCAAAAGAAGTTAAAGGCCACTAACCTTAGACAAAATTGGCTTATCACAAGCAGGTGGTCTCTGCTACTAATGTGTAATTACTTCTCAAATGTATTATGTCTGTGCTGCTTCATTCTCATGGTGTAAACCAGAGAATTTAACAATCCAGTTATTAAAACAAAACTGGAATATCAATCCAGTTATTAAAAGGACTCATTTCTACATGGAGAATCCCAAGATTTGCGTGGTCAAAGTGTTTTCAGAGGCAAAGTGTAAGTCTAACAGCTAAAGCCAAATGTAAAAGCAAATCTCTCCTGGAACAGCAGAGAGAAGGGATGCTGAAACAAGGATGGATGCTCTGTTGACATCTAGTTGAGTGAAGAGATAAATAGAAGGTACCTGTTACTGGACCTGAAGCAAGCTTGTTTTAGGTAGGCTGGGCTATTGTGTGAGAGGTATTTCTGTTAAGAGGGAGTCGTATTGTAAAGTTTGTAGTTACAATAGTGCATACACATCATGGTTGAACAACTGCCTAGATGTGACTGAGGTAACTGGTAAGCATAATCTAAGCTGAACGGTAAGGTGCAAAAGTTAACACCTAAAAAATGGTGGAAAAAAAGGTCAGTGATTTGTACAAAGGTGTCTTGAAAGATATGAGACAAAAAATCTCTTTACAGGAAGTCTTTAATTGGAGAGGCAGAAGAAGAAACTACTTACAAACATCATTTGTCATGGCAAAGTGCTTAGTTTCATTGTTTGTGCATTTTGAAGGGCTGAAATAGAAAAACCAGAGCTTCAGGGGTTTTCTAGTGTGGTTAACAGAGTAAGGAATGGCAGGAGGTGCAGCTACTAGTTGTAGTAGGAATTTAAGCTGTGAGAATCATATCTAATTGAACATGCAATATAGATCCTGAAAACAAAAGGAAACTTTTCTCCTGTGGAGGTATCAATGCAACAGTGAATTTGATTCTAGACAGTGCACCTCTTTTAAGGTATTGTAACTCCATTGAAAAAGATACTAGCTTATTTATAGCAAACTGCGAGAAAAAAAAAATCAGGGTAAGTTGTGGCTACTGAACAGGTCTGGTTTACTTTTTTGGATCATGATCAAATGAGAGAACTTGAACAGGAAAGAATATCCTGTACAGGTAATTAAATGTGCTTTTAAGAAATTAAAAAGAAAAAAAAAATAATCACTGTTGCTCCAATAACAAAAATATAAAATAATGTGCAGTGCCATGGAATACAGATTTCAAAGTAATATCAGACAGAAGACTTCTGCTACTTTCACTGCATAGTTGAAATTGAAATCTAGATGTGGGAGTCAGTTATCTGTGGATGGTGATTATGCCATGGAGAATTCATAAATAAAGATTTTGTCTGGATCAGCCATCTATTTTAAGCAGGTAATCAGAAGGTATTTTTGATTTCTATTAGATATACATCTATAATTCCCTAGGCCTTATTTAACTGTAGCATACTAAGAAACAACACCAATGCCTGTAATGGGTGGCAAAGCTAAGGAGTGGGAATGTTATACCTGTCACAACCAGTGTTCTAAATGGAGATTCTATCTATTTGCTCAGTTTTGCCCTTCCTTACGAATGAGTTAACTATTATCTCTAAGTTAATCATTTTGCATAGCTTTGCAGCACTTGAAAATCTGTCAGATGTTGTCCAGAAATATACAAATATACAGGAATAAGGTGATAACCCCAGAGCTTGTTACTTTAAAGCAGACCCATGCAAGAATTACAAATAACAGCACAGGGATAACAATCCGATAACAGCAGGCTTGCTCTCAAGTGACACGGTAGCTGATCAAAACCAGGGCTCCAGACATCATAACACAAAACCTGATGGTGCCTGCTACATTTCCTCAACCTGTAAATTAGAATGATAGCTTTTCTTTTTCACTAGCTGATCTGCAGCAGGTGCCAACATGCCTAACCTTTGACTAACAGCCAGAATCTCAGGCTTTCACCTATGCCATCCTGCTCCCTCACTTCCCAGCATTGTTTCCTACTTTATTTCGTTTGCTTTTCTTTTTCTTTTTAAGCTTTCTGACTACTGTGCTAGCCAGGTGGCTAGACACAAGCAGCTGAGATGCTTTGTTTTTCCCTGGCCAATAATTTATTCCATTTCTCCCCTTTTTCACTAGAAACAGTGAATGCAGTCTGCAGGAAAATTGCTCTTGCATGGTAGCCCCTCCCAAGCTTCATCTCTGCTGAAGGAAGCTCCTCATCAGTGAGAGAACAGGCGGCACAACACAACATACACTCAGTAAAATTGGTGTTTGGGACTGGAAATATTTATAAAAAACAAAAAAAAATCCAGCTCAAAATACTAAGAAGTGTACTTTATTTGCCTTTAATAACAGAGCAATATAGAATGGAAGACAGGGTGAAGAAGAGGGGAAAAATCTCAGAGATTTCATTTTCAGATGATAAGCAGAAATGTGCAGGTGTTGTGCATTAGGTGACCTCCCTATATGTGGGTCACCATACATCAGTACTCTGTTAGCAGCATTACCTAGGGCAGCTTGATGCCTCTCATTTCTCATGTCTTCATACAGGAATGATTACAATGCCTAAGTATGTATAGGTTGCCTTACAGACTACTGAGCAGGGAAACAAATCTACAAATATTTAAAAGGTGTAAAAGTCATCAACAGAGAAGAATTATTTATCATAGTGATAGGACTGATTTAATATTAAAGAAATACAGAGTGGAAAGACAAATCTACTTAACAGTGGTAAGTTTCTCACTTAAGAGTATCTCTGATCCCTTCCTGATTTTCTCAGGGAATAAAGGATGCAATATGAGTCCATTTGTTCTTCATTCCAGACATAGCATATAGAGAGGTTATGGTGACATTACACTTGCGCTTGTGTACACATGCCTGTATGACACAGACTTCTTTCAACCGGACATCATAAGCTGTTAAGAGACATATAACTGATATTGCTGATTTGAAACATCCTTTAGCTCACGCTTGCTTTTGTAGCTTTGGTACAACTGAGGAACTGGGGTTCTCCTACTTCCTGAAAATGTTTGTGACCTAAGCAGCAAGTATCTTTTCTCTGTGGTGTGACTTTGCACAGTATCAAAGAAATATTATCAGCCTGAAAAAAATTATTCACATCTTGAACTATGTTATATTACTAGCTAACATTCTTTATATGAAGAGGAATGAAATTCTTGTTTATATTCTACAACCCATAATTCACAATTTTTATGTAGACAAAGCTTGAATTCACTTGGACTTCTGTTTTGATTTTGGACTTAGCTCTCTAATATAAAAAGAATTAAAACAATTGTGTTTTATTTTAGTGTATGTGTTCATATCTGCTGGAGGAGCAAAAACCATAAAATTCTGATTCAGATGCTAATGAGATTAACCACAGCTGAATTTCTTCATGGAATTTTAATTCATGTAGGCATAGTAAAATTTAAACTTCTAAGCCCCATCTTGCAACAGATGTAACAGAATCAGGACCTGAATCACAGTCCTGGCTGTGGTATTTCCAACCAAAGGAATAGGAGGTTGTTTCTTAAACAAATGGCTGTTGGCTTTTACACTGTGAATGTTATGTGCACAGCTGTGCAGGACAGAACCATTACATTGCAGTACTTATCAGACAGAATGAAATCAAGAGAAATGTATGTAGTCCTGTTTTTTTTCAAGATAACCATGATAACCTAAAGAAAAAAATCCAAAATGCAGCTGAGCTTGGAACACGGCAGTAAATTTAAATGTTACTATGTAGTAGTAGGGCACTTTAATACAAAAAAATTAACGTGATTTGGGTTTGGTTTGGTGTTTTGTTTTTTTTTACTTGCTCTTCTTTACTAATTTTCTGTGAATACCTTTCTGGTATTTTGTGTTCAGCCTCAGAGTGCAATTCAGCAGCAGTATGTCTGCCCCACCCTGAGGGACTTAGGAGGCATGACACTGGACTCCAGTCTAACAGACTGAAAAGCACCTTTGTTTGCCTTTAAGTACCCTGCCTGGAAGCATTAATGTTTTACCCCTGATCTCTGTCCTTCTGACCCAGCAAGTGAAGCTATAATACTTCTTTCCCATTCCCTGAAAAATAAATAAATAAATAAATAAATACATTTTAAAAAAAGTAATACTAATTTACTTCTGAAAAGTAAATGACTGGAAAATATTGGCTTGTATCATCAAGTCTAACATCGTCTGACAAATTCAGCAAGCTTGGTACAATCCACAGGAAATCTGTTGATTGTATTTATTTTGGTAAATAGTACTAGTGTACTGTTGTGGAGAAAGCTATTAAAAATTAGGGAAAACACAACTTGCATCTGAAATTACTTGCAAAGGCTCTGGACTGGGATCAGTAGAATTAAGTTTCCAAATCTGGTAGATGTTTCCTGGATACTTTTGAGCAAGTTAGTTATCAGCATTTTCCTTGTCTTTCCAGAGAAAGTTTCAAGCCCTTTTCTCACCCTAGTTGGAAATTAGACTCAGCTGCATTCAGAGGAAGTCTGGGATCAGACAGCACTTCAAGCGAGTACACTGCTGGTGACAGTGATGATACTGACTATGAAGACCAGACTGATTTCTGCTTAGTGCATTTATGGAATAATTTTATATACAGTTAGTAGGTGTTTGTGAACATTCATTAATATGTTTGTGCATCCTGACACTTTCAGGAATTTGGAATGGATATCACTGCCTTCCTATTCATTACAGTCTTCTTGCCAGTCTTATCTTACTGTCTGCAAAATTTGACAGCCATGAGAGAGAAAAAACAATCAAACACTGCCAGAAGTAAAAAGGTGAGGTGAACAGTTCAGAAACAAATTACAGTCTGGCCAATTTGCTAAGTCTGAAAGACTTAGCAAGTACTTACAAATACCAAATATATTGTCAGCTTATGGAAATGGTTTGGAAATTATTCCAGAGTAAACAAAAGAAAAGCTGAAATTTCAAACATTTTTTTGGTTTGACAGCTACACTTTGAGCAACTCTTACATAAGTAATCACAGATGTCTCAAGAAAAGTAAAAGTCACTCTTAGGTTGTGGTTTCCTTACTGATTTTATTCTCTTCTTTTATAACTGAATGAGAAATGTAAATTTGTCTACTGGATAATTACATAACGTGACCTTGAATTCTGACTTTTAGTTGATGATTGGTCTTGAATAAGTCATTTAACTCCCTGTACCTCACTTTAGCCAAATCACGGAGCCTGTTCCATCACAAGGTGCTTGAGTGTTGTCTATAGAGGAATTTAAAGTCCTCAGAAGCAAAACCAAAGGACAAGAGTTACAAGTTACAACAGTGGACATTCCAATCAGATGTAAGGAAACAATCTTATACATGACAGTGGTTAAGCACTGCATGCCAAGTGAAGCTTTGGAATCTCCATTTTGGGAGATTTTCAATACTTAGCTGGACAATGACCTAAGCAACTCAGCCTAACTGTGGGGTTAGCCGTGCTTTGAGCAGGAGGCTGGATTTGATGGCCTCCAAGGGTTCCCTTCATACTTAAATTTTCAAGGTTTAGAAATCTGGCATTGTGAAGAGGGTTCTTGCGCTGTTGATTCTCCAGTGTCATAAAACCAATCTGGATTAATTGATATGGAAGGGCTCAGAAGTGTCCTAGTATGTGTAGAGGATGATAGTATGAGAAATACGAACCTGGATGCTTTGTGAATGTCAAAAAGAGCAGTAGGCTTCAACACACACCTAGTATTCTGCATTTTTAGTTATCACTGTGAATTCTCCTTAAGAATGTAGAAAAAAACGTGTCTTTTCCAGCCACCATCACATAACATCTATTAGCTTCTATCAGAAAGAGCAAGTAAAGAGACAAAGAACTTAGGGAGCATTTCATAATTTTTTGAGGTTGGATGAGTTTTATAAAAGTTCAGGAAGGTATTTGTGGCCCAAGTAAGTAAGTGTGGCCCAAGTAAGTAAGTATTACCCAGAAGAAAGCCAGGCTGTAGAATGAGACTTCTATTTCTTACTCCTGCTGCTCACAACAGGTCTTTCTGGCATTCAGTTTCTGCTGGCTGACAAAAAGCAGGAGCATCAAACAGGATACAGATTAAAATGTGTCTCTAATTGGTGATTGATAACAAACAGCTCACAACTGCCATACAGCATTGATGTGTTTTCAGGAGCCTTTAGTCAAAGTAGTACTCCTTGATAGCCTACATTTGGCCTTTGCCTGGGATTTAGTTGTTCCAAAGAGAAGAGAAAAGAATATTTCAGTAAGAAAGGGACCTACAACAGGACTGACCAAAAGTTAAAGCATGTTGTTAGTAGCATTCCTCAAAACACTGACAGATTTGGTGCATCAACCACCTCCCTAGGAAGCCTGTTCAGGTGTTTGATCACCCTCTCTGTAAAGAAATGCTTTCTAACATTCAGTCTAATCCTCCCATGATACAGCTTTGAACCATTCCCATGCACCCTGTCACTGGATACAAGGGAGAAGAGCTCAGCACCTCCCTCTCTACTTCCACTCCTCAGGAAGCAGTAGAGAGCAATGAGGTCACTCCTTAGATTCCTTTTCTCCAAACTGGACAGACCCAAAGCCCTTAGCTGATCTTCACAAGACATTTTTTTTAGTCCTGTCACCAGCTTTGTTACCGTCCTCTGGATGCCTTTGAGTACATCCTGGTTCGAGTTAGAACAGAACTAATTCTGTTCAGTGATTTTACTTTTCAACTCAGTCTGTTCTAACTAACTGCAGTTTCTGAAGTTAACGGCACATTTTTGCAGACAGTGTCTGCTTCTAGTAGTGATAATGCCCAAGTTTAGAGTTACTACCAAGGATTAGTGTGCAGACCAAGACCACTGCTGGATCTTGTGTACCATGTTGGGGTACCCTAAGTAAAAGGAGGCACCTGCAGGGAGAAACAGACAAGGACAGTTGACCCTAAACTGACCAACAAGGGATTCCATCCCATATACATCATATTTGGTATAAACCCAAGGGATCGCGAGGATCAAGCTCTCTTCTTCAATGTCTGGCATTCAAGGAGGACTCTGTTCATTCTGCTTTCATTCCTGATCTATGTGTTCCTGAATTCAGTTCCAGAATCCAGCTCCCGAATCCAGTTCCTGTCTGCTGAATGCAGGGGGATAATCACCTCTTTTGACCATCTGATTATACCGTGTTTGATGCACCCCAGGATGCAGTTTGCCCTCTTGGCTGCCAGGGCACACTGCTGACTCATCTTTCTCCTCAGTAATGAAGACAGCAGTGCCAACAGAAAAGTTGGCTTTGTGCCCTGAGAGGTCAATTGACTCATGTTGCCTCTGGGAAGGCCAGAGAGCTGGAAGCCATGACTAACCCTCTCCTCAGTCATCCTATCTGGATAGCAGGAATTACCACATTGGGCATGTTGTGTTTCACAATGCCCTGGCAAGGTTCTGTCTAATTTATGGCCATCTCAGGCAGACAAGAAAGAGGCTTAAGGAGGCAGGCAGGCCTAAGAACAGTTGACTGGAAATAGAATTCTGTCAAGAAAAAAAAAACCCAAACCAGAAGTCATCAACCTGCAATTTGATTCTGTTTCATTTCTTCAGTGTCAGAAAAGGAGAGCTCAGTAGGAAAGAGGCTGGGGACCCCCAAATCCCATCCATCATATAAATGCTGAACAAGCATATTGATACATTGACTGTAAAGGGATTATTTCCTTCGACATCTCGTATAAATGCCCAACATTAGGCAAGGTGAATCTAATAGGCACCACCCACCTTCCAACATACTCCCATTATTGTCTCTCCTCCATCATTGAAACACTTTTTAATTTTGAGTCCAGCCTTCATGGGATGTATCCTTACTTCTCCCAGTGCTGTAGACCTTCCTCAACATTGAGAATGAGACTAAAGATTCTTCCTATATACTATATGTAAACAAAACATGTTTCTGCCTGTCAGCCAGGGAACTCACTGGCAGCCTTGAGGTGGAAGGTATTTCTACTAAACTCAGTTCATCTAGAATTAATTAGCACCAAACTGAGTTATATTAAAATCAACAACTTTGTAAAGGAGCAAAGGTGGGCAGCTCACCTATTAAATATCTGTACAAGGCAATAGATCTTTCTTCCGTTTGGAAATCACCTTGAGCACAGACTGAAATGACAAACTTCTGAGCCTTAGAAGTTTCAGAAGGTTTGTGCATATTTTTGGGGGAGGAAATCTTATCCGCATCCATGGAAATAGCAGCCAAAAACAAAGCCCATTTTCTGCATTCTATCACACATCATGATTAGGATAGTTTAAATAGAAAATTCTAACCAACTTTTCCAAACATTTTAGTTACTGTTGCTAAAGTACAGTGTAAATATGATTTCAGATAGTGACTTTAAACTGACCTCTGTTCTTAGTATTAAAACCAGAACATGATTTTGCTTTTTGGAAAACAGAATATTCCAGAAAAATGACCACAGGAAATAATTTTTGTGTCAACAGCTTTTGCCAGGAGGGTAATGAGAACAAGACAAGAGTGTCATTGTTTCAAAGAGCTTTCGTTATTAATATACTCAGATAGTTTTAATGGCATTATTTACCAGAAATATTCAAGAAGCACTAGAAACAGAAGAGATTACTATAATAGTATATGGTGTATATTTCTTTTTAAAGTAGAATGTATTTTCTTTCTTAGTGAGTTTCTCTGAATTTATGAGGTCCCAAGTGACAGGTGAGACAAAATTCCAGTGTGTTCTACAGCACACAAAAGATCTTCAAATCATTTTTCTTTTCTAAAAAATAATTCCTGTAAAAAAAGTTATGTTTATGTAGGAAAATCTTATAGACAAAAAAAAAAAAAAGAAAAGAGTAACAGTGCATGCACAGGTCATATTTTCCTTGAAAACAAGAAAAGAACGTGCAACACTGCTGTTACAAAACCTGTACTTAGTAGCTTTCTTCACAAAACTTTTAAAACTTAATGATTCAAATTAGCACTTGAAAAATTACTTCTATACATATATTTAAAAATGAACAAAAATGTGATTTACTGGACAGCGTAACGAAACTGGAGTACTATTTATTTATTCATGCTGACAGTTGACTCCCAAGTGAAATGGTTCTTCTTAATTATTTAGGTGGGAAAAAAGATGTACAAATTTGCATTCATCAATTGTTTTCAAGTGTTCTTTAGCATCATCAAAGCAAAACTTAGAAAGACAGAAAAAGAGTTTGAGGCTGCCTAATATTATATATGTGACTAGTTCTGCACAAGCCCATGATATTACTTCCATGTTTAAAGATAAAATTTTTTTTTAAATCATACTTAAATCCACCTAACAGGTTTTAAATGGTATACAGGAATTTGTCTATATATCTACTCTCAGCTTGTTCATCTATGCATTTGTATGAAAACCTCAGGTAATCTGATTCTGACGCCAAGACACAAGGTAAAACATATGTGATACCGGTCTTAGAGACTCCAGTGTCACTCCAGAGTGACACCTTCAAAACTGGCATCTGTAAAAGTCAGTGACTTTTGTCTTCTTGCTCCAAATTGAAAGAGGAATAATGCTATTTAGGGGTAGGCACCTGTTAATGATGAAATGTTTGTCCATACACTGCACAAGAAAAAACAAACTATGGTTTTGAAAAATTGTATGAAACATGGAAGATTAATTAAAAAAAAAAAAAAAAAAAAAAAAAAAGATATTTTTAAAGATAAAAAAAAACATCTTTGTCTATGTTAAGAAAGATGAGGATAGGAAATCAAACTAAACATAAAAGACACTAACAAGATGACCCTGACAATTAATAGGTGTTTCAAACTGTCCGTATTAATCTCCTAATGTCACTCTCCTTGTGTCTGATTTGAGGAACAGAAAATAAAATACAATTTTAAAAGTTTAAGAAACAAAATGAAAGGAGAAGACACTACAATGGAATGCTCAAAGGATGCTGCAAAGGATGATGCTTTTTTTATCTGAACAAGTTGAGAAATATTCACAGAAACCAGAAATAGATTTTTCTCATGTTTTTGAAGTGATCCCTCTTCCTCCCACTCCCAGAACATCTTTGCTGTCTGGAGCACTGAAGCTTTACACAAAAAACACCTGTAGACATCAGTACCTCTTGTGATATTCACATAGTTCAAATTTCCTGTTATTCATTTTCTGGTGCTTTTCTGCTTCCTATTCAGTCTTCCATGTACACCTCCCACTCTGTTCTTGTCTTAAAAAAAACAAAACAGCACTCCAACCTCTCATGCCTTTCAATTTCCTCCTCTACCAAGAGCAAATCTGCAGGATTACAGGGGAGAACCTGAGCAGAAATTAGAGTAAACAAAACCATTGGGCCTACTTATAGAAAGGGAATAAGCAGAGGAAAAAATCATCCCACAACTACTGAATTAGTCCTACTTGCCTTCCTCAGAAAGCAGGTAGCATAATGATTCACAAGCTTTTGGCCTAAGAGAGTCAGAGGAAAGCTCAAATAGAGCCATAGCCTGAAAAACCTACAGTTTTGTAAAATACTACTGGAAAATATTTTGATAAGAGGTGTCTCAAAAGCCAATGTAATTGCGTGAAGTCCTTAAAGAGGAAATCAACATCCTATAAGAACAATCCTGAAAGGCTTAGATATTTTTTTTTTTCTGAACTACAATTCATATGTAAGCTTGACTTGTTGGTATCTATTTTCCTTATTCAGTGTGTTCTGGACTTCTCATTTCAGATTTTAAGTTTGAAGGAAACTTCCTGTTATAAGTATTTATAACTTTTTACCAACAATACTAATGTTTCAATACATCCAGATAATTCATTTCATCTGTCAGTTTCAGTTTAAAAATAAGCAACATGTGATTTGTACGTCATGGAAATATATTGCACTCCAAGCTGTATGATAAACTGTAACTAAATTAATTGAAGACACAGGCTCATAATAGAAAATATAAATTAATTCCTTGGTGTAGGGAAGCTTAGGAAGATTCCCAGACTGGAAAAATTTTCTAGATGATACTAGCCAGAGCAATAGTGAAAGAAAAAACAGACTGTTTTTTGTTTGTTTGTTTGTTTGTTTTTTGGTTGGTTGGCTGGGGTTTTTTGGGATTTTTTTGGTTTCTTTTTTTTTTTTAATAAGAAATGAAGAATAGAAACAACAAGGAGTCACTCAAAAACTTGAAGAACACCAGTCTGTTAAATTCTGATGAGAACTTTAATATTTAAAACAGCTTTATCAGCTGGGAACTGAAACATAATGACTGTGATGTCAAATTGTAATGTATTGTCTAGGGAACAAGAAACCAATGAAGTAAAAGTTCCATGCCAAGTAAGTTGGTTAAAATTATAATAAATAATAGAATTAGTAGACTTTAAGATAACTATGATATGATGGGGAAGAAATAACTTGGATTCTATAGTTATAAATCTCTTCTTTCAGATGTGTTAGTTTTTATTTCTTGGAAGAAAGAAAAAGTCAATGAGCAACAGTAACCTCTGATATTCCAGTTGAAGATGCAGTTAAATTTTCAATAAGGTTCTTTTATATTTTGAAAGACTAGTTTTGTTAGGAGTCTTTTTGAAAATTTAATTGAATTAATTCCTGGCTGAAGACCAAACCAAAAGGTAGTAATCAATAACTGTTTTCTGTAATAGAAGTTCCCGTTCGGTCCTGATGGGATCTGTATCTGGGTATGGTTTTGATTATGTTGAGCTAGAAAAGGAACAAATAGTGAGGTGACAAAGTTTGTTGATATCTTAAATTATTCAGGGTGATAAAACCAAAAGTCATGTATACAGATTCCCAGAAAGTTCTCATACTATTGAGTGACTGGGCAATAATTTGACAGCCAGGACAGGATGGTGATAAATGCAGTGTACCGCAGAAGGAATAAAAGAAGCTTTGACATGCATGCAGAGTGATGTGCTCTACACCTGTAAAAGACAATGGAGCTTTCTGCAACACTAGGGGAAACGAGGCCTGATCCTAAGATAGACAGCAGTTTTGCAGCCATTTACTCAATAATGCCTCTCACTGTTAAAATGTTTAGCCTCACATAAATGATTTCAGAATTATTTCATCTTATTTAAAATAATTGCATCAGTGTAAGTAACTTCTCATTCCTTGTGTTCTGTTTTGTTAAGGAAGAATCTTTATAGGAAGGATGGCTGAAATAAGTGTGAATTGAAAAGTCCTACAGCTTGTTCCATTTGGACAAGATTATCAAGGTACTTTAATGGAGCAGATACAGATGAAAATTTTGAACATTCAAAGCAAATGGGAAAACTGAAGACTTAATATACAATTTCTGAATGTCATTAGAGATTTGATACTGCTGCTACTACACTGAAGATTGCCATGGAAAATGTAAAATAAAGCAAGGGAAAAATGATCTTCCTAAACAAGATCCTTTGATAGACTTACACTAGAAAGACCTCCATGAAAACAAATCAAATGAAAAAGAAAGTTCTCAAATGAAAGTTAGAGATTTTACATTCAATACTGAAAATCAATACTGGGGGCTATGTGGGGTTTTGTTAGATCTTAATCTTAAACTCTTGAGATCTTCAGATCTTTCTAACATGAAAATAAGCTGTAAAAGATTCCACAAAAGAATCTGAGAATAAACGGGCGGAAGGATAACGTGATTAAATGATTGATCAACCTGAATGACTGCAGGTCATTGAGAATGAAACTAGTGCTGAACGCAAACAAGCAAAACCCTTTAATTACTGATCAAAGATAGAAACATGTCATGTGATTGCAATGTTTGGCCATGTATCTGCATGGAGTTATGTCTTTCAGTTCTTTAAGACTTCCAACTATGAAGATGCTCCATAAATCTGTCTTCATAATTATAACCTTTAAAATAAACGTTTCAGCTATGTTGATATTGGCTGTGCCTATGGCTTTCAAATTCATCCAGGAGTTTTCAGAGTAAAAAGATTTAGAAATATCATGTCTGATCTGCTGGTATTTACAGGGTTGTTTTAAAATGTCATAGCCTCATAGACTTCACCACGCTCCTAGTTTTAAGACACTGCACCATTTTGTGCTAAAACCCATTAATATCCGGATATTCTGATCATGCAGAACTTCCTGGTTAAATTAGGGAAAAAACTGAAGTCTCTTTTTTTTCTGAGTCAATTTGTGAACATCTAAGAAGGAAGAAAGAAGGAGGTAAGTGAAAAAATATGAATACAAAAATATATTACTTTCAGAACCACACAAAAAACCCCTTTCAAGTGTATCTGTTTGTTTGTTTTAAATCAAAACGTCAAGAATATTGAAACTTCGTTATATGCCCAGACAGTGGGCCCAGGCATTGTCAGTGGAGGCTGCAGGGCGGCCTCTGTGAGGAGAGGACAGGTCTGTCCCATGCTGGACACAGCTGGTTCCAGCCAACTCCAACTGATCCACTGCAAAGCACAGCTGAGTCCAGCAGACAAGATGATGTAAACTTGGGAAAATATTTAAGAAAGCGCAAAACCACCAGACAGCAAAGAAGAAAGGGGGGGGGAGGAAAATGCAAGAAACAACCTTGGGAACATCAAGGCTGGAGAAGAACAAAGGGGAGAAGATGTTCCAGATACTGGAGCGCAGATTTCCCTGCAGTTCATGGAGAGATCATGCTAGAGGAGGTGTTTCCCTGCAGCCTGCGGAAGGACCCATGCTGGAGCAGGGGAGAAGTGTGAAGAGGAAGGAGCTGTAGAACACAACTGTAATGGACTGACCACAATCCCCATTCCCCATACCTCTGTGATTCTTGGGGCAGGGAAGGGGAGGTAAAGGAGTTGGCAAGGGAGTGGAGTTGAGCCTTACAGGGGAAAAAAGGGGTGGGAGGGAGGTATGGTTTTAGTTTGCCTTTGTTTCTCATTGTCCGAATCTGTTTTAATTTGTAATAAATTAATTGTCCCCAAGTTGAGTACGTTTTGATTGTGTTTGTAGTTTTTAAGTTATGTCCCTGTCTTTATGACAACCCATAATCTTTTTCATCTTATTTTGTTGACTTCATCCTGTTGAAGAGGAGTGGGAGAGTAGCTGGGTGGGGGTCTGACAGCCAGCTAATGTCAACCTACCACAACTCTGTACACATATAGAACCTGAAGGTCTCAAATTCAGTCAGAGTTATTAAAAAATCTGGTGATATCAGAAGACATAATAAGAAGATTAATCTTGAGATGCCACATGTAAAACTTAAGTCCTTATCTAGGTCTAAATCCCAATGGAATTATATTTGAGGAATACTTGTTTTGAGAATTAAGTTTTGGTGTATAAAATACAAACTAAGAATGTGAACAATTTTGGTTTTATTACGATAATACAATGTAGTGCTTAATACTTTTTTATTTCAAACCACAAAATAAAATCTG